>JAMQGT020001624.1:0-54483 GCA_024447675.2 Pterophyllum scalare | reverse complement strand
ACTCCAGCCACATGAGGTCTAGCATTGTCCTGCATTAGGAGGAACCCAGGGCCAACCGCACCAGCATATGGTCTCACAAGGGGTCTGAGGATCTCATCTCAGTATCTAATGGCAGTCATGCTACCTCTGGTGAGCACATGGAGGGCTGTGCGGCCCTCCAAAGAAATGCCACCCCACACCATTACTGACCCACTGCCAAACCGCTCATGCTGAAGGATGTTGCAGGCAGCAGATCGCTCTCCACGGCGTCTCCAGACTCTGTCACGTCTGTCACATGTGCTCAGTGTGAACCTGCTTTCATCTGTGAAGAGCACAGGGCACCAGTGGCGAATTTGCCAATCCTGGTGTTCTCTGGCAAATGCCAAGCGTCCTGCACGGTGTTGGGCTATGAGCACAACCCCCATCTGTGGATGTCGGGCCCTCATACCATCCTCATGGAGTCGGTTTCTAACCGTTTGTGCAGACACATGCACATTTGTGGCCTGCTGGAGGTCATTTTGCAGGGCTCTGGCAGTGCTCCTCCTGTTCCTCCTTGCACAAAGGCGGAGGTAGCAGTCCTGCTGCTGGGTTGTTGCCCTCCTACGGCCTCCTCCACGTCTCCTGGTGTACTGGCCTGTCTCCTGGTAGCGCCTCCAGCCTCTGGACACTACGCTGACAGACACAGCAAACCTTCTTGCCACAGCTCGCATTGATGTGCCATCCTGGATGAGCTGCACTACCTGAGCCACTTGTGTGGGTTGTAGAGTCCGTCTCATGCTACCACGAGTGTGAAAGCACCACCAACATTCAGAAGTGACCAAAACATCAGGCAGAAAGCATAGGTACTGAGAAGTGGTCTGTGGTCCCCACCTGCAGAACCACTCCTTTATTGAGTGTGTCTTGCTAATTGCTAATAATTTCCACCTGTTGTCTATTCCATTTGCACAACAGCATGTGAAATTGATTGTCAATCAGTGTTGCTTCCTAAGTGGACAGTTTGATTTCACAGAAGTTTGATTTACTTGGAGTTATATTGTTTTGTTTAAATGTTACCTTTATTTTTTTGAGCAGTGTATAAAAAGACACTTTTCCCCCACCTTTCACTTTTCAACCTAGTCTTAACATTTGGCAAAGTGGACTTTTCAATGAGTTTTTGCTAGGTGGGAAAAGTGAAAAACCTGAAATAACCTAGTTTGAGTTGTTAACTGTGATAGCTGCTTTGCTTCTTGAAAAAAGTCACTGTTTAATTTGTGAGAGCCACAAAGCCTCTCTATGACAAACAAGCTCAAAATTGATTTGGCAGCTGAAATTTAGAGGTAAAATGCTGAATCTGTCATTGTTACACACTGCAAACAAACCAATTAATAGAAAGGTTTGGGCTTAATCATTCAGCTCATCACATTAAACACAGTATTTTCATCATATTTGCATCAGATCCATTTTCACGACTGGAAACACTCAGTTTGGTTCAGGCGAATGAGCTACCAGGAGAGAATGATGCCTACTCACACATTCACACACAGCATCACAGATTTGTAGTGAGGCCCTGGAAGGTAACAGACCCGCCGATGGTCAATCCAACTGGGTCTCACATACACCTCTGTATGTCTTGAAGAGCTCAGGGCTGCAGTGCATGTATAAATAAGACTCTTGTTACATTCTGACCCTTATTTTCAGTCTTCATACTGCACTAAGCAAACTTAGTCCTCATTGCAGCTGTGTATGCAACGAACAGATGTGCAAATGATAACACTCTTGTCTCCTAACTTGCAGCAAAACAAACCAAACCTCAAAATCTCGATCTATTCATGGCAACATTAAACAAATATTTCTGTATTCTACTGTTTTTGTGTGCATTTGTCTAAAATACTGGTGGCATGATTCATGTTATAATACCAGGCGTATGTGGGTGAAACATGGACGGTTTGAACACAGCCTTTTTCTTTGGTGTGTTTGCACAACGTGATAGAGTCTTAGGGGGTTCTGATGAGGATTAAAAAATGACTCAGAAGAATGATTATGGAGCTTATCGTGAAAGCTCGCTATAGACTGTATTTTAAAGATGTAGCCAACACAGCACAACAATGTTAACAAGTAACACTTTCCATCCTGCTCTTCTGCCCTCAGGCTGTGGCCATTTACAGTGCACGGTCCAAGCCAGCGCTTAAGAATGAGACAGCAAAGACCAAAACAGAGGAAGCAGTTGAAGAGCTTTGAGCCCCATCAACACCAGCTGAGCAGCAGAGGACACCGCTGCTGCTCTGAGCTGCAGTGGACACTGAAAAGGGAGGAAGTGGGTTTTCCACCGTATCAGAGTACAATGGCACTGCTGTGTGGATTCCCTCACTGCCTGATGCAAAGGGCGCTCTGTCTAACGCACAGGATGTTGAGAGAGACCATCAGCACTTCATAAGGGCAGCTGGGAAACAAACGAGAAACTGAGTTCTGAGTTCTTCTAAGTTCTGATAACTTTTGTTGGTCAGGTACCTGAACTCGTTTTTTCTGTGTTTAGACATTTGTTCAGCCTGTATAAAGTTACCAGCAGCCTCTGCACTGCAGAGTCTGTCTCTGTTTCAGGACACTGTATCTCTGCATTTCCACAACATTGCAGATCTACACAGCCTAGAGAGGAGAGTCCAGTTTGAGGCTGACACTTGATAGGAAATAGGTTTTTAACTCAATCCATTTATCTTAAGTCTAAATGCAATGTGTTGTTTAGGGATGGCCATGAAAGCACATCAGGTCCCCAAATGCTTCATTTGACAAAAAAAGAACACACACACACACACACACACACACAACAAAATGTGCAAACTTAGACTTTATTCAGCGGGCAAAAAGCAGGGTAGCTGTGCGACCTGATGCTGACATTCCCAGTGTTGTTGGGCGGTGTTGGACTCTTTGGTGAGGTTGGAGAAAGCTGACTCGTACTGCTCAGCAGCCCTCAGTGAGGCTGCGGCATTTCCATCCCATCAACAAGTTATGGTGAGTACACGGAAAGAAAAATTACACAGGTACACTGAGTACCTGTGATTTATGATCATTCCTAATCCTGAAGTAATAAATGAAGCATTAGAATCTGCTTTATACCTGCTCAGCCAAAGCCTTTGGCAGCAGACGGAGCACTGGATTTGGCTGCTACTTTGGCCAGCACAGCTTGAACCTCACCTGGATACAGAACAGCCAATGAATGACTGGCATGAGCAGATCTGAGTTGGATCATTGGAAGAAAATGGATGGATGTGGATTTAAACGTCCTTTCTCAACATCCCTCTTGATCTGATGTCAGTATCCTTGTTTGATTTATCTTATGTCAATGAGTTGTGAGATCCTTGTGCAGTGTTGTAACACAGTCTGCGGGCATGTAATTAGATGCTTAGTGGATTCAATGTAATGATGGCTTAAGTTAAGACCTTCAATTACATATGGAAAACTCCCAGCTAAACAGTTGTTTAAGTCAGATGTTAAAAAAAAAAAAATCTGGGCATACCTGTGACCCTCTGCGACACTGATGGCCACTTCCTGCGTCCCCTCACACTCCAGCACAGTGACTCTCTTCCTGCACTCTGCCTTCACCTGTTTAGGTGAAGGCAGAGAATAAAGTCAGGGGAAGCAAACTAATCCTGAAACCACCCTGTGGCCGGCTGCTACAGTCTTCATAACCTATAGGATTTGGCTTTGATTGTGTCATCATTTCTCCCAGCATGCATTTATCTCACCTGCATTTGCATGGACTCGTTGACACGAGGTGGAACTTCTGTGTCTTTGATTTCATAACGCATGCAGCGGATTGCCCACTCATCTGACGCCTGGTTGATGGGGTGGATGATGTTTCTATTGAGAGACTCCCTTTCCTTAAAAAGCAGCAAAAGGCAGCATGTTTATGGTAAAGCATCCCTATCATTATGCAATTTACACACCAAACACTGCCCATTTCTTCCCCTGAATACTTCATCCAGTGTGATTTTGACTAATTTTGAACACACTGTGGTTTGTGCAAGCTTAGTCACTGCGTATTCTGGATCTGCTACAGCATAACTGGCCTGGAAAGACATGAAGTTTCAGCATTCAGGGGGGGAAGAGTTCACGAATGAGACAAAAATCTAGTGCCCCCTGCTGGCTAAAACTCAAGACTGCACTTAATTTAAAGAATGGTCTAGTATGGGAATGAGGAAGTTCAGGGCCTTTGAGAACAGAGGCAACACAAATGTGGGTAATTTGATACAGATGATGAAGCAAATGGCAGGAAGAGCCATGCTTGGTGAATAAACGAATTACTGGCTCTAAAATCTGGTGAAAATGGCCCATCCTTTTGATCATCCAGGCCTGCAGCTGTGGCACAAATAGGACCACAGTGTTTATGGGTAAGTTGGGAGGGGGGTTCTGCAGAGGGAAGGGAGATACATAGCAGTAGTTCGTTCAGTTTATGGGTTCCTCACTTCAGGTGCAGTGTTGTGACACAGTATTTGTCCCCTTCCTGATTTTTATTTATTTATTTTTTGTCACACATTTCAGAAAATTTCTCATTTAAATATCAGACAAAGATGACCCGAAGTGAAATGCAAAATGCAGTTTTTAAATGATGATTTCACTTATTAAAGGGACAAAAAGCTATCCAAACATACCCGGCCCCGTAAAAAGGTAATTGCCCCCTAAACTTAATAACTGGTTGTGTCACCCTTGGCAGCAAGAACTGCAGTCATGCGTTTGTGATGACCTGCAATGAGTCTTTCACATCACTGTGGAGCAATTTTGACCCACTTTTCTTTGCAGAATTGTTTTAATTCAGTCATATTGGAGGGTTTTCCAGCATGAGCGGCCTGTTTAAGGTGTTACCAAAGCATCTCAAGTCTATTTAAGTCCGGACTTTGACGAGGCCGCTCAAAACCCTTCATTTTGCTTTTCCATTCAGAGGTGGACTTGCTGGTGTGTTGTGGCTCATTGCCCTGCTGCATAACCCAACTGCGCCTGAGCTTCAGGGCATCCTCCTTCAGGATTTTCTGGCAGAAAGCAGTTCAGTTCAGTTCAATTGTATTTGTATAGCGCCAAATCACAACAAACAGTCGCCTCAAGGCGCTTACAGAATTCATGGTCCCATCAGTTACGGTGAGTCATCCAAGCCCTGAAGCAGCAAGGCAGCCCCAGACCATCACACTACCACCACCATGTTTGACTGTTGCTATGATGACCTTGTTATGAAACGCTGTGTTAATTTTATGCCAAACCTTCCAAAAAGTTCAACTTTTTGAGTCAGACATTATCGATGCTTATCACCTGCGTTCATTATAACTGAGGTACTGTCACACCTGTACGGCGCTGTTCGCCGATGGATGGCGTCTCTGACACAGGAGCAGCTTATGTACTGTAAATAGCAGTTTCCTCCACAGAAATTTTCTTTCATTACGCAGCAGCGTAAATGACAAGTGTACTGCTGCCCTCTGCCGGCCATTTGTAGAATTCCACAGAACAATCACACTGTCGTAGAATGAAGCAAATAATTGCAGAGTTTGTTGTGTCACTATTTTGTCTTTGCCAGTATTGCTTTTAATGAATGTGCTGCACTTATTTGGTTGTGAACAGCGTTAACCATCAAATGTCACACATTTGAGATCCACAAGAGCCAAGCAGTAATGAGTTTAGCAAGCCCTGTTGTTTCATTCCCCCTGGGGTCAAAAATGGCCATATATGACTTTGAAATTATATTTAAATGACATCCTCACATATCATTTCATTAAATAATCTAGAAAAGAAGTATGATCGTAATAGGTATATTGTGCAAATGAGAAGTGCAAAGAAAACTGGGCAATGACATTAATAACATTAATGATGACATAAATGACTTACTGATTTCTAAAGACAGTGGTTTTGCTGTGCTACTAGCCACCGTAAACCTATTGTGTGAGCAGGTGAGTTGTAATTGTTGGGCATGTTTTGCAACCCTCCACCTGTTCACATTTTGTCATTTCATGTAGGTTTAAGCTGTATGCAGGCTTGAGTGATCCTGTCTGTTGGGTGAGTCTGTGGAGAAAAAGGTAAAATTATAGTGCAATGTGCGCTTGGGTATTTTTAACACATTGTAATTTGGTTTGTTGGGCAACGTAATGAACATGCTGGGTAGATTTTCAGACTGAAAGAATGAGAAGTCTGCACGTATTTTTCATGCAATGACATTTGTTTTTAAAAGGAAACCTAAAGAACAGAGTCAGCACAGTGTGAAAGAGCCCTTTACAGTCAAACTGTGTCACAATAAATGACAATAAAATAAGCAGATGTTAAAATCTTCACATGGATTACGCAGAAAAAGTGAAGCATTAATAGGGAGCAAACTGACTAATTTATTTTATTGCAACCTAACACATATTTATAGTGAGTTATATTAAAAGTCCTTTAATCCAGTGCTTTTAAGATCAAACACTATAACCAATGATCTGGATTGATTATTAGTATTATTCTACATACATAAGCCACCCGCACATATGTATGCATATGATAAAGTCAACATTTACACTGAACTGTTGCCAACGATGTTCATTCCTAAAGGGCTTCATTCATTCGTGCATATTAAGAGATCTGCATCCACTGCCACTAACTGAGGGTCTCTGCCGCTGCTCATTACTGTACTGAATACAAAGCAAGGCTGGCCGGACATACGCCCGCATTTAAAAGTGAAAATCTATCAATCAAATTGAAAAATGATCAAACTCGTGTCGCATTATCTAAAGGATCTCTCTGTGGAGTGAGGCTGCAGTATTCTGAGGGTGAAGATGAATCTGATAGCGTTTCTGAACCGGGGGTAGAACAGAGCATAAATCAGAGGGTTCACACTGGAGTTCACCGGCACGATCCGCGATAACGCAGCAAAGCGTGGCGAGCTCGATGAGCTGACCTCACCGGTGATGAAAGGATAATAAGGGCAGAAGCACATTAGAAACACAGCTAACACAATCCCGAGTGTCCTGGCTGCCTTCTTCTCTGATTTTTTAGCGGGTGGAGCTGCTTTCACAGCTGCCTATGACCGAATGACACACACCTGAGAAACCGCGACCACAAACACCCTCACGCAAACAACAACCATCACAGCACAGGGTTGAGAAGGGTGTCAAAGAGGTCAGCAGGTCCTGATGTGGGGCTGAAGACCACCACACACTCCCTGTGACAGAGTAAAAGAGCTGCTTGCTGCTTGTTTTCACATTTATTTCAATGAAATGTGGCAGACACAAAGACCACAGCAGTTCAGTTATATTTAAAACACACAGCTGAAAGGAGAAGTGCATAAACGATACACTGAAATGCTGAATAACAGTGACAATAATTAATCAGCATTAATGACCGCGAAGGCAAAAAAACACTGAGCTAATCTGAACAGGCGCGCGAGGCCACACCGAGAAAAAAAAACAAACCCTGCTGAGCAGTCTGTTTAATCAGCATGCATTTATTATTATACTGCACCACAGTAACCTAGCATTTAGTAGTAGTATTGCATTATGCAGCATGTGGCTTCATTTATGGGATATTCTTGTACATCTTGTGCTTATGTTTGCAGAAAAGCATGCATCTTTTCAGATGTGAGTGTTCTGGAAAGCTTTGCTCCGTCTTTATCAGGAGGGACTTCTGCAGGTTACAGTCACTTTAAAGTTGCTTTTTAGCCTCACATTTGCATGTGTAATATCTCCCAGTCACACACAAATGCGGTGCACGTGGTGTTTCATCGTGAAGCCCACTGTCGACGATCTCTGTGGAGCAGCAGCAGCAGCAGCACTGAGACACGGTTTTTGAAAAAGACTAATTATCAGTTTGTTTCCACACTCTCTGCAGGATCTTGAGCTCTCTGGAGTGAGGCTGCAGTATTCTGAGGGTGAAGATGAATCTGATAGCTTTTCTAAACCGAGGGGTAGAACAGAGCATATATCGGAGGGTTCGGGGTGCAATAAGACAAGCTCTTATTAGGACACTTTTTAAATGAGCTGCACTTTGCAAAGGCTTTAAGAGTTCAGCTGTTTATGACCTGTAGGTTAACGGGCGATTTTTAACGGGGGCTTTTATTGCTGTCTTAGCATTTGCAGCCTTAAACACTAAGATGTCATTAAAAGCCTTTAGTGGCTCACTTAACCATCTGAAAAGACATTGTTATGAACAGGATATGGGAATGGCTTAGCATGCATCGCCAAGAATTAGAAGGAAACATTGACATTTTTGACTAGATTAAATAAATGAATGTTGATTATGACCCATTTGTTGCCTTTAAATGAATGTGGGGATGCTCAACTGGACTTTAACACATTCTTGTCAGCAATGGTTAGCATCACGACTGAGGCCTGTGTAGAAATGAATCACACTGGCTTTGCACTTCATATTCAAGGATGGGAGGGAAGGAGGGAGTGGCAACAATGCTTTCATCTCATCATCTGAATCAAGGGGCAGGGTCGGTAAAGAGTAATAGGAATGCTAAAATAACAGCAGCAAATGATGGCAACCAAAACAGCTCACATTATTATACTGGAAAGCTTGTATTCTATACAGAGCAGTTACAAACTGTCGTAAATGTCAGCAGGCACACCGCAAACAGATGGTAAATCGAGCTGCCAGCGCTCTACTGTAATCCAACAGTGACATTTATTACAGTGCTGAAAAATAAACGCCAACTGTGCAGATTATAGCCGGTGAGGGAGTTAAAGCATGGTTAGAACTCTGCATTAAATGGAAAGTCTGCGCGGACCTTCCAAACTTTTTTTGAGAGTTATTCTTAGCTTGAACAGGTGCACAAAAGAAAAAAAAAAAAAGAGTTGTTTACCCGCCCTTTTGTGTTATGTTGCTGTTGCATCTCTTTTTACAGTATGTTTGTTTTAACACCTCAGATTAGCCCGGTGCCTCAGCGGTGAACGAGTGCTACTTTACAGAGTCCTGATGAAACAAGTGAGCTCGCTAATGAGACTCACCATGAAAGGCGTTTGTTTTGCTGATGGGTGAGAAGCTATAATTTGATCTCAGAGGTATTACTATTTTTGTGTGTGTGTGTGTGTTTGTATTAGTTGATATTGTGTTAGAAAAATAAGAGGAAGAGGGTGATGAGGAGTCTGGGGACCAAGTGAAGGTACTTTGTTGTAGTCTACGTATAATCATGCTGCAGAATTTGGAGAACTTACGCCCATCTTCGGGGGCACATGCAGCGAACAGTTTAGGAAGTCCAATTTGATACGAATTTATAAACAAATAATTGAGACTCTCATTGGTTAGTGTAGTGCCTCCTGTAATAAGTAGAAATATGTGTGTTCTGTTTAATAGTCTTCAGAAAGCGTTTAGCCCTGCAACAGGCTGGCAACCTGTCCAAGTTTTCTTTAAGAAAATTTACTCCGTGAATGAAGGGGTGGGTATGGAAGATTGTTTCTGCCACTGAAATTGTTTTTTTTGTTTTTTTTGTCATCCATTCAGTCAAACTTTTTGGAAGTTTGATTCACTAATTGAAATTTTGAGATAATTTTGAGAAACTCTGACTTGATTTTTCTTTCTTTTCAGTGGTGGAAACAAGCCTCCATAGTCTTTCCCCCCAAAGGAGCAGAGGTAGTGAAGGTAGATGACTTTAAATACCTGGGGTCAAACATCCACAACAGCCGACAGCGCACGAGAGAGGTGAAGGAGAGAGTGCATGCAGGGTGGAGTGGGTAGAGAGTGTCAGGGGTGAACTGTGACAGAAGGAAAGCAGAAATAGTGAAAGGGAAGATTTACAAGATGGTAGTGAGACCTGCTATGATGTATAGTTTGGAGGCCGTGGAACTGACAAAGACACAGGAGGCTGAGTTGGAGATATTAAGACTGGATGGAGCTGCCAGGAGGAAAAGAGGAGAAGATCCATGGATGTAGTGAAAGAGGACATGCAGAGGGCTGGTGTGACAGAGGAGGATGCTAGGGATAGGGTGAGATGGAGGCAGCTGATCCACTGTGGTGACTCCTAAAGGGAACAGCCAGAAGAACATTTAGCAGACTAAAAAAAAAAGTAAATTATTTTGTGCTGTCAAAATATTATAACAGCTTATCAATAAAAATAAATAATCTCAGTTGATTGGAAATTTGATGCACTTGTAAATTACTGCAGTATTTAAATGACCACGCCTTAAATAAAAGACCTCCATCAAAAAGCACAGTAAACTTTTTTTCATAATTTTTGTACGAATGATCAAAATCACCGTTTTAATGTTAAATTTTGGTCAGGGCGCATCTTGCAAAGGTGGCGAAGGGGTTAAGTGACATCACTGTGACGTCGTTGTACACAAGGAAGTAGCTCGGGGAGCCGTTAGCTAGCTCTCCAGCCGCGGAAGCTGCACTATCTTTACTTTTAGCGTGACTTTGGCCATGTGTGCCTCAAACATTACACCGTAGCTCCTCTGACATTGCACACTTAACGTGAGGCGTCAGGAGCGGGTGGTCAGTTTGTTGTAAAGGGAGCATGAGTACGACCTACCCCACGCCGGTTTACTCCCACGCTGGACGAGGAGACTTCCGAGAGGTTTACGATCCCGCGGAGGACTCCTTCCTCCTGATTGACGCGCTAGAGAAAGATGCAGACCAGCTGAAGCGGATCAGGTTAGACACACACCCATCCTTCCAAAAAAAAAATTTTAAAAGTACTTTTGTGAATCTTTAACGCAGGGTGTGTCCTCTGTTTTCAGCCCGTGTGTGTGTTTGGAGGTGGGCAGCGGCTCAGGAGTGGTGTCTGCATTCCTGGCATCCGTGCTGGGACCTTCCGCTTTATACATGTGAGCTATTCTGGTACTTGTCAGCCACGTCCAGCTCATGGGACTTACTGATGTGGAATATGCTATTCACTGTAGTGTATCCATGTGTTTGTATTTCAGTTGCACTGATGTGAATCCTGCAGCAGCACAATGCACAGCAAAGACGGCTTCCTGCAACAGTGTTTCGTTGCAGCCCGTGATCACAGACCTGGTTATATTCACTTGCTTGTTTTTTTTTGTTTGTTTTGGTCCTGGTGTTTGAATCAAAACCTGCATATCTGAATGCTGTTCTTCCTTCAGGCCGAGTGTCTTCTGCCTCAGCTGTGTGGAAAAGTGGACATACTCCTCTTCAACCCTCCCTACGTGGTCACACCTTCAGAAGAGGTGGATCGCTCAGTTCAGGCGATTCTGTAAAGTTCAGACATGTGCAGTGTATGTAACCTTCTGACCTCTCTTTCAGGTTGGCAGCACGGGCATAGAGGCTGCCTGGGCTGGAGGGGAGCGAGGGCGAGAAGTGACGGACAGGTTTCTCCCAGCGGTAGCACGGCTGCTGTCCAGTGAAGGACTGTTTTACCTCATCACAATTGCTGAGAATGATCCAGGTTGGTTGACTCTGTTCATTGCTCTGATCTCAGTTAAAGAAGCTGATGCCTGAATGATCTTTTTTCCATCCCTCACCAGAGGAGATCATCCGCTTACTGGGCCAAAGTGGCCTGAAGGGAGAGTCGCGTTTGTCTACGAGAGCTGGAAACGAGAGGTTGTCTGCTCCTGCGCTTCCACTGGAACCCTAAAACATGAACTTTTGGACAGGCTGCATTTCTTTTACCCCATGGGGCAGAGTTCAGCAAGGACAAATTATCAGCAGCTGTTGTGATAAATACACTTCTGTTGAATCTGTGCAGAACAGAAAACGTGGGAAAACTGTGTATAAGGAATGGATAATGGTAACCTAAACTGGCTATGTGGAAGGACGTAATAGGACCTTGGACTTGGGAGGACAAACACTGCCACAATCAAAAATAAATGATTCACATTAGTGTGACACAATGCTTTCAGTGTATCAGTAAAACAGAAATGTTTTCAATTGTTTTGTCTGACCGTATCACACACACATGAACTTGAGTGACCCACCCTTTGCAGCTACAATAGCTTCAACTCTTCTGAGAAGCCTTTCCACAAAGTTTAGGAGTGTTTATGGGAATTTTTTGACCATTCTTCCAGATGTGCATTTGTGAGGTCAGACACTGATGTTGACGAGAAGGCCTGACTCACAGTCTCCGCTCTAATTCATCCCAAAGGTGTTCTGTCAGGTTGAAGTCAGGACTCTGTGCAGGCCAGTCAAGTTCTTCCACACTAAACTCTCTCATCCATGTCTTTATGGACCTGCTTTGTGCAGTCGTGTTGGAACAGGAAGGGGCCATCCCCAAACTGTTCCCACAAAGGTGGGAGCATCATATTGTCCACAATGTCTTAGTATGCTGAAGCATTAAGAGTTCCTTTCACTGGAACTAAGGGGCCGAGCCAAACTCCTGAAAAACAACCCCACACTATAACCCCAACCCACCACCACCAAACTTTACACTTGCACAGTGCAGTCAGACAAATACCGTTCTCCTGCCAACCACCAAACCCAGACTCATCCATTGGATTGCTAGATAGAGGTATGATTCATCACTCCACAGAACATGTCTGCACTGCTCTGGTCTAGTCTGAAGGTCACATGAAGTTTGGAGGTCTGTAGCGACTGACTGCAAAAAGTTGACATCCACTGACCCCGCTCTGTCATTTTATGTGGCCTACCACTTTGTGACTGAGCTGCTGACATTCCCAGCCACTTCTACTTTGTTAGAATGCCTCTAATAGTTGACTGGAATACTTAGAGAGGAAATTTCCAACTGGACTTGTTGCACAGGTGGCTTCCTATCACCATACCATGCTGGAATTCACTGAGCTGAGAGCGACCCATTCTTTTGTAAATTTTTGGCTGAAGCAGTCTGCATACCAATGTGCTTGATTTTATATACCTGTGGCCATGGATGTGATTTGAGCCTGTATTTATTAGGAAACTCCAAAGTTAATTCCAACTTGTGCTCCAAATTCTTGTTTTTAAGCGGCATTAAAGATGTACGCTGTACAATCATCCCACCCTGGAAAAAAGAGTTCAAAGAAATTATTTAAAGCTCAAAGTTACCATGACATTCATGTCTGTGAGTGGATGCAAACTTTTTTACCACAACTGCACACAGTGACTCCACATTCAACCAGACAGGTTTATTATTTAAATCAGCAATGAGGCCATTCAAAACCTCATAACCACATTAACAACCATTCAGACACCATAACAAGTAGGTTCACGATGCTAACTCTGTTCCTTAATGCTCTAACACAGTCCAGTGCATATCTAAGAGGTATAATTGGAATGTAGTTTATTTCCATCTAGGTTTGCTCGTAAGCTTTAAGGGACTCTACAGCACATCAGTGTGTACAAAGATCAGTTGAAGGCTTAAAAGAAAACTAAACTTTTCTACTGAGTCTGCGGAGTTAGTGTCATTACTGTAAACTGGAATCATTGCTGGAACGTGGCTGATTTATGTTTAACTTTAGTCAAAATTCCAGACGACGCGGCCGTCCTCTCCGAGACTCACAGCGCCACTCGCCACCAGCTCCATAGCTGCGGGGAAGGCTTTGTGCTCAGCCTCTCTGATTCTGGCAGACAGACTCTCCTCTGTGTCGTTACTCAGCACGGGCACCGCATCCTGGAAGATGATAGCTCCTGCATCCACCTCCTCCTGATCACATACAGGAGACAAAGCAATTTTAAATAAACACTCCTCCATTCTGCTTCTTGATTTTGACCTTTGAACTGAACACAAGAGCCCACTTACTGCCACAAAGTGGACCGTGCAGCCGGTGAGCCTCACGCCAGCCTGCAGAGCCTGCTTCTGGGCGTTCACACCCTTGAATAAGGGCAGCAGAGACGGATGGATGTTCAGCAGCTTACCTGAGACAACAAACAGACTGAAACTGTAACAAAACTTACTCTCACAGCTTTGGGAGATGTTCAACGGAAGAACAAATGTGCTCCAGGGAGCCTACCGCGCCATTTCTTGACAAAAGTTCCCGTGAGGATCCTCATGAATCCGGCCAGGCAGACCAGCTCCACCCCAAATTCTTCCAGGATGCGGTCAATGGTGCCATCAAACTCCGCACGGCTCCCATACAGTTTGTGGTCCACCACCTGTTTTGGAGTCAGGCATGCAGGGATTGTGCCACTGCTTAAGTTGCACTTTTTGTTTTTATCTCTAAACCCCTCTCAAAGAAGCAGCAGTTATCGTAAATGTCTTTGTCTCCCCATATTATACCTTATATTAATATTAATCACTTATAAAAAGGACCACAGAGGTTAAGTTTTCACAGCTACCTGTGACTCTTACCCGTGTCTGGATGCCAGCCAGCGATGCCCGTTTTAGGCCCTGAACCCCCGGTCTGTTGGAAATCACCACCACAATCTCAGATGAGCTGGATGGACGCTTGGCCTGGTCTATGAGGGCCTGCAGGTTGGTGCCTGGGACAACACAATATTTTTAGAGACTGAGGTGAGGAAAAAAATGACCCTGAAAGAAACAGTTTGACACTTTGTGAAATATTTACTTGATTACTTGTAACTTTATGCACCCGTTAGTACAGTTTCTGCATCTATTCACAGTGAAACTCTTTAATACAAAGTGAAACTAATACTGTAGGGAAATAACCTCTCTACACGTGACACCTCTTCTCGTCACTGAAACACTGCACCTGATGGAGGCAATGTCAGGCTGTCTATAATCTAATGTTTTTCAAAATAAAAGTCACCGTTTCTTCCACGTGGGACACAAACATGCTCGAAGGGCTGAGGTGCACCTGTCTGCCCAGAAATCAACACCAGATTTCCTAAACATGATTAGAAACACACCTGTGCCAGAGATGAGGACCCCTACTTTTGTCCGTTTCATGCTGCTGCCAGGGCAACCCCCATTCGGCTTGTCTGCCTCCTCCTCGCTGGAGTCTGGCCCTGCATCGATCAGGCTCTGTTTCAGGTTACGGACCACCACAGGTTCTGCCCCTGCGTGAACACAAAGCTTTTATTCAGCCGCTTAGTTTCTGATCTGCCAGCCTGCTGTAGCAGCTTTCTGAAACTGTGCCGAATTCCTTTAAAGTGTCAGCATTTCACAGTCTCACCAGGCTGCTTGTGGGCCAGCAAACCAACAATCCAGGCCTCCTCGTGGGCTTGAAGCTCAAGTAGGACCCTCTGAGCGTCCACGGAGGCGACCACCAGCACTGCACCCAGGCCGCAGTTGAAGGTGCGGGCCATCTCCTCCTCACTCAGGCTTCCTTCCTTGTGGAGCCAGGAAAACACTGGGGGGATGCTCCACTGAGAGGCATCTGAATGATGCATAAACACAGAGTGTAAATATTCATGAGGAGGTGCTGCAACAACTGCAAAGTGACCCCTGCATCCTCACTATGGTGTAACTGTGCTGAATATTTAAAACCTGCTGTTTATTTGTATTTACAAGGATTATCTCACTCTAAATATGTTGATACATTCTTATTCCTCCTCTTTCCCCACACAAGGTGCTGATAGAGAACTGATTGTAAGAATGCAAATGCATCTACCTTTCCACATAGACAAGGTCTTTGTTTTCACATGCCTTAGTTGCAAAAGCAGGTGATTTGGTTTTGTGCTTTCATCTCACCTAAATCTGCTGCAAGCTCCCGTGGCAGCACCCGCGGGATGTTCTCCAGGAGCCCCCCACCTGTGATGTGAGCATAGGCTTTGACGGCGCCGCTGCGCAGGATCGGCAGGAGCAGGCGGCTGTAGATCTTCGTTGGAGTCAGCAGAACATCTCCTGGAATCAGAATTACAATGGGGAAAAAAAATTAGATCGCTACGGTTAAGGGTCAGCTGGATCAACAACAGTCTTTGGCCACCTTGTGACTCACCAATAGTCTGTCCCGACTTGCCAAATGGAGCGGGGGACCTGTAGCTGATGTTTGCCTTCTCCAGGACTTTGCGGACCAGACTGAAGCCGTTGCTGTGAACCCCAGACGAGGCCACTCCGATCAGCACATCCCCCTCAGAGATATCCGCCAGCCTGGGCAGCAGGGCTCCTCGCTCCACTGCACCGACACAGAACCCGGCCAGGTCATACACTTCCGGAGCATAGACGCCCGGCATTTCAGCAGTCTCGCCACCTGTACGTAGAAACAGGTGACACAAAGTCAACACACAGTGAAGCCCGGATCTACCTTAGCTCATAATCCTTTAATAGTACATCTCATTTCTCACCCAGCAGAGCACAGCCAGCCATCTTGCAGGCCTCAGCGATGCCGCCAACCACCGAGGCGGCCACGTCCGAATCCAGGCGCCCACAGGAGAAGTAGTCAAGGAAGAAGAGTGGCTCAGCACCCTGCGCCAGCACATCGTTTACACACATGGCCACCAGGTCCTGACCCAGAGTGCCATGCTGCCTGCATGCCTGGGCTACCTGATCATTTAAAAAGAGTAATCAAAAGAAGATTCAAACACAGTTTCTAACACCGGAAGGTTTACTCGATATCATCTCACTCTAGTTTCCCTAAATGACTGAAGTCCCACCTTGAGCTTAGTCCCAACTCCATCTGTCCCAGATACGAGGATTGGGTCGACAAATCCCGCTGCCTTCAGGTCAAAGAGCCCAGCAAAGCCCCCGAGCTCTGCATTACATCCTGGCAAAGAGAGAAACACAATCACAGTGATTCATTCATTCGAGTTTGACTGTGTTTGGATTAAGGCTGCTTTATCTGAACAAAACAGATGCAATTAAAATAAATAAGTCGCAGCATTTAATGACTACAATGACTGAAAATGCAGGAAAATGTGTTTTCTAATTAGAAAAAGGTTTCCATCAGCAGAGGAGGCATTTAAACAGTTTCCCCCTGATGTTTGACATTTAATCACAGATACAAGCATGTAATCTGTGTTTAGATACACCACAAGGCATTTCTTGCTTTTGTGTTCAATTTATAATGAAGTTACCGGCACGGGAAGTTGCCTTGGCCAGGGGCTTGATCCGCTCCACCAGCTTGTTACCGGCAGCAATGTCCACACCGCTGTCCTTATAGGTCAGACCTCTGTGAGAGACACAGCTGATCAGCGCTCCCTGAACTGTGACAGTCAGTAACATCACGTCGGTCTACAGCTGCTATCACAACGAGACTAATGAAAAAGGCTGCGAATCAGTCGGAAATTTCTGGTTGTGGATTAGAGCGGCTACATTAAATTTAATTAGGCAGAGATGCAAATTAATACAAGGCTTTAAGTGGGAAAAACAACAAGGAGGCAGATGAATATTCAAATGCATAGTATCCAGTTTAGAAATGAACAAAAACAATGCTCTGTATATACACACACACACACACACACACACCTGCGCTGCTTCAGGTGAGCGATGGCTCTATGGCCAATGTCGCGCCTGTACACGGCACCCGGGAAACTGACTGCTGCCACGCCCTGATTGGCCGCCTGCAGGGCCGTCTCCAGTGACGACCTGACTGCTGTGACAGTCAATACCCGCCCGCCGCTGGAGACCACACCTCCATCCTTCAGGGTGGTGCCGGCATGGAAAATCTGCAGCCCCATGTCCTGAACCTGGGACAACCCTGAGGAGGAAATAAGGAGTTCCACTATAACTATTCCCAATCACTCAAGAACACACACACACACACACACTCATTTGCATACAAAAGTCACAGTGTGTAGGGGTTATAAATGGGTTATATTGTTATTTGATAGCATAAGGCTCTGTTCATTTTCGGGGTTTGGTTTGCTTTTGCAGAAACAAAAGCCACCAATAGAACCACAGACTGAAATATTAATATGAAGGAAAATTTGTAAACAGAGGTTCACAGAAAACATGGAGACACTCCAGAGCCTCCACTCAGCACAGACAAGTTTAAGTTCCTAGCTGCCGAAATCACGGACTTCCTGTACCTGTGATTTCGACTCCTTTCTGGTAGGAGCCGGGGTAACCGGCACTGGCCATGACCACAGTCACTGCAGAGCTGTCCTGGTGCCACACGGGGGCGCTGGAGGCCAGTTTGCCGTTCATGGTGTTCATGATCACTTCATACAGGTCGCTCTGCAACAGCGGGAGCAACACCTGGAGAAAACAGCAACTATTCATTTTATGCAGGAGAAGAGCAGAAAGTGGGGGTCCGCCCGTGAAGCACACACCTGACACTCGGGGTCTCCGAAGCGACAGTTGAACTCCAGGACCTTCGGGCCCTGCTTTGTCAGCATCAGCCCTGCGTACAGCACGCCTGACAGACGAGAGCGGACATAAGACGTGAAAATAAATGCGTGGTGGTGCTGCAAACACTCGAGATGAATAAAGATGGTACTTGCCCACATAGGGGGTGCCCTCCTCCCTCATCCCATCCACGGTCTTCTGCAGAACAGTCTCTTTGATCTGCTGCAGCAGCTCCTGGCTCACCTGTGCCAGATTGAAAGAAAGCAGTTTAATCATTAAAGAACCTGTGAAAGAATCCTGGTGGTATAGCATGATTATTTATCATTACCTGAGGGGTGGGGCAGTAGGCTCCCATGCCGCCCGTGTTTGGCCCCAGGTCACCGTCCTGCAGCCGCTTGTGATCCTGCGCTGGAGGCATCGGCGACACCGAGCGGCCGTCGCTGAAGCACAGGCACTACAAAACACGGGCGCCGGGGGTAAGCACTGTGCTAGTTTTGTTGAAAACTGTGCTTTAAGTTAAACTCTGAGCAAACTTCGGTTATACTCACAGATACTTCCTCTCCCTCCAGAAGCTCCTCCACCACCACTGTCTCCCCCGCAGATCCAAAGGCTCTGTCCTTGAGCGCACAGTAAACACAGCAAACTGTTGACACTGGAAGATCCAATTACCACCCAAAAAAATTCTTCAACAGCTCCATATTTCAGGTAAAAAAAAACAAAAACAAAAAAAACCAACTTCTGAGACTCCATCAGCTATTATTCTACTGACTAACCAGGCAGCACCCGAGGCTGCTGTGCAGCTTTAAAAGGGAAACAGTCTGGGAGAAAATAAGAAAGGCATTTAAAGGCTTCTGTAGCTCCATTTCTTTTGGGAGGATACGGAGAGGAAAAGGAGCTCTGCACAAACAAGGCAGACCAAAGTCTGGAAAAATGAATTGCTGCCTACAAAAATCTGATTTATTTAGTCCACAAAATAATGGCCACAGATTATGGCAGTTGTTCAAAACAACATGTTTTTGCCACACTTGGGAGGAAAAAAAACAAACAAATCTAAGAGTAGAATCTAATAATTCACTTCGTCCTGCACCTCCTCTGGATTCTCTTTTAAGTCACACAGTCAAGTTCTCTACAGGAGCCCGTGGATCAAAGCAGAGGGCTTTCACCTGCAAGGAAAGGGTCTGAATACCCGCTGAAGCTGACTTTAAGGCACATGCTCGTTCAGTGGGAGGAGAGCACAATTGGGCGGGAGCAACCCTTGCTGCTTTCTAGAGAAGTTTGTGCCCCAGTTTTTCTATTTTTTTTTTATTCTGGATGAGAATTTTTTTTTAGTTATTTTATTTATGTTAGCACTACCTGGCAGCCATTTCTGTCTGTGCTAAATCCAGCACTTAGTTATCCCAAACTGTGTTCACACTTTCCGTGTCTTCATTATCGGGCACACGCGACGTGACTGAGTGGAAGCCTCCCCGCCGCTCGGCAGACAAAGCTCATATCGGTGCGTGAGAGCAAAAAGAGCTGTAATTTCTCTGCTCTGTGTCAATGCCATAGGAAGACTGTTTGTGCTGTATTGATCCTTCTGCAAAGGTTTTGCTCAATAAATCTCAGAAGATCGGTTTGGTTTCAAGGCTCAATTTACCCCCCAACAGTCTACATCACAGACTGCATATTAAAAAAAATTTTTTTTTTTAAATGAAAGTAGCCACTGTGACGAGCTTCCACATAAAAAGGACTGGCATCCAGATCTGTCCAAATAATTAAAGTGGAGCAAGTTTCACCTGAAACACGTTACCCTTGGGTATCGATACCGACTACTAAATCTCTGGTATCGTGACATCCCTACATGTTACTGGTGTTTTGAAACTGGGCAGGCAGCAGCTTATGAATGATAATGACGTTGGTAAAGATCAAGTGTGACTGCAGAGTGGCCCAATACTGGCCACTAGGAGGGGAAAAAAATACAGTTTACCGTCTGCAAATAGTGAGAAATCTGCACCTGAAAACAAGACTAAGACGACTAAGAGTGCACTGTCACAGCACAGCCAATTAAACCACAACAAACAGGTGAAATTAAGGGGAGCAGCAGTGCTGGAGATATTTGGAAATTTAGTCCAACACTCATATAAAAATAATGATTACAGCAGCTTTAAGTAGCCCAGAAACATGCTGGGAAATTAGCACCAAGCACATTACATACATGACTGATCTAGGAGGACTGCTTAGTGGGGGCAGCTGCGACATAATATTCATAAACGAAGCCTTTACAACAGTCATTTATCCATTTTCAATTAAAATTTTAGCCAAACACTGCTAGATATTTTCTCCTGATATTACCACTCCTTGCTAACATCAGGCCAGGGATTAATGACGAGCGGCAGAAATGTCTAATATTCTCATACCTTCATAATGTCCATCACAGCCCGACAGGCCTCGTCTTGATCTCGCGCCACGATCACTCCCTTCCCCGCAGCCAGACCGCTGGCCTTCACCACCAGAGCTGGGAAGTCGGCCCTGGAGAATCCAAAAGAATGAACTAAAACTGAGTGATGTGTAACAGGAGTCTTTTCACAGACACACACACATACGCTGAACAGATGCTGACACTGAGCAGAAAATGTTTTTGGTTTTTTTTGGCTTTTTTTGTGCACCATTTAACATTTGCAGCGCGCGCTGCTGTTGGGGGGGAATGGGTTTGGGATCCGTATGGATGAAGGCTGTCAGAATATGGCAGCTGTTGCTCTGCCCAAGATGCTTTACATGACCAGAAAAACGACTTTCAGTGAGTGCAAGAGATTTCCCCCCCTCCCCTTTGTCGATAAAAGTAACAAATCTGTTTATGCTGGATCGCTCTGTGCAACTTCTCTCATTGGAAAGGCGGTCATTACATCTTAGATCATTAACTCACGAAGCCAACTGAGAAAGGAAACTTCCATTTTCTTTCATAGTGCCGATTTTTATGCGTTTCGTGGCTCTGAAAACAAAACTCTACAGCCATAAACAGCAAACCCCCATCACCATCCTAATTACGCCATTAATTACACTGAACAAAGCCTGGTTTTCAATAGCCTTAACCTAGAACTATGACTAAGCGTTTTTCTACAGTACTGACGTGCGGATGTAGTGACAGGCCTGCTCGGGGTCGGTGAAGGAGCCGTAACGAGCCGTGGGGATGCCGTGACGCTCCATGAAGGCCTTGGAAAAGCTCTTACTGGCCTCCAGCTGAGCCGCTTTGGCTGAAGGACCAAAACACGGCAGTCCTGCAGCTGTCAGGTCATCCACAATACCTGGAAGAGGTTCAACAGGTAAGAGTAATATTAAAAAATTATTTAGAAAATCATGTATGATTACATAGATGGTCACGGCTTACCCGCTGCCAGCGGAACTTCGGGTCCAACCACAACCAGCCCCACGTGGTGATCCTTGCAGAACTGAGCCAGGATGGTGTGGTTGTTCACAGATACCTCTGCACGGAGAGTGAGCACTTACAGATCATTCAGCCTTCAGCTGCCTGATGGTGTAATCACCATGGCATATTGAGCATGTCCCATTACGCCAATTATGTCATTAACGCAATCAGTGCATTAATTAACACACTTCTGCGTGAATGTACTTTACTTCACCACACACACACACGCCATAAAGTTTGTGCTATATTTATTAAAACCTTTGATGAGTAACATTAATTATGACTGATATGAAACATAAAACAAGTTCATATAGAAGTTTAAAAACTTAAATGCAACAATTTATTGAAACATGTGAAAACATACATAGAAATAGAATATATATACGGCAAAAACAGAGCTTGAAAGTCAGTATTTGGTGCGACCACCTTTATTCTTCAGCACAGCCTGAACTCTCTGAGGCAGCTTTCTTCTCAGTTCTTTAAGCAGTCTTCAGGAATAGTTCTCCAGGCTTCATCGAGGACACTCAAAGCTTTTGTTAATTCATTTCTTCAACATGATCCCACACCGCTTCAATGATGCTGAGGTCCGGGCTCTGGGGAGGTCAATCCATGACTGATGGTGTTCCATTGTGTGTTTTTCTATCCAGGTTTGCTTTTACTGCATTGGTGTGTGTATGGGATCATCGTGATGCTGACAAATGAAGCCATCGCCAATCAGACACTTTCCAGGTGGTATTTCAAAACCTGGTGGTAATGTTCTGTGTTCATAATTCCATCAATTTCAACAAGATCTCCAACACCACTGACTGAAATGCAGCCCCAAACCATGACAGAGCCTCCACCTTGTTTTCCAGATGGCTGCAGACACTCACTGTTTTACCTCTCTCTTGACCTCCTCTGTACAGACCTCAGATTATCAGTACAGTCCTTCTGTTCTTTGGCATACCTCATTCTTTCCTCCCTGTTTCGCTTCCTTAAGAATGGCTTCTTGACAGCCACCCTTCCACTGAGACCACTTCTGATGGATTTCAGGTCCTGTTTCGGGTCTTTGGATTTTTTCTGCCTATTTCTTAATGACATGACTTTCAGATACTGTTCATCTGCTGTAAATATTTTTTCAGGCCTGTCACTACTTGCTTTGTCCTCCACTTTGGGAAAGAAGGAGTGAAAAAGCAGCCAATGTCCAAAGAAAGACCTTCTGGAAGAAGTGCTTTAAAAATTGTAAAGAGGTCTGGCTGCTTGGAAACAAAATATAAAGAAAGAGAGGTGACTGAAGACCTTTGCACAGAACTGCAGATACGAGTGACCTTCTTGAGACATCATTAGGATGAAATTTAGTGCATGCAGGTCATAATGTGAAAGATGAGCTTAATAAAACTGTTCTGTGTGAGGATATGGCCTCCCCCCTCCCACATATGTGTTGCTACTGAAAGGTGCTGCAGATGTGAAAAATGAAACTTGGCGAAAGAGCACTTCTAAACATTTGCATGTTACCCGAGTTGCTGACTTTGCCGCAGTTGGCCGTGCCCGCGTTACCCGGGGCCACCAGGACCTGCTGAACCTGCGGCGACCGGGCCAGCTTCCACGCCAGCGCATGCTCCCGTCCGCCGCCGCCGACCACCAGCACCCGCTCTGCCATGACACCTGAGCAGGAAAAGGAACAACTCTGAGCGTGTCGAATGAGACTGAAAGCTATCTTCTCATCCACCTTTACTTGTTGGTACTTTCGCCTATTTAATTGCATGCAAACGGTGACCTATAGCTGCCAAGCTGCCTGGAAGTGTTGACCTTTTCTCGGGCCACCGGTCTTATATTATCTTGTAATGCCACACTAACAAGAATCCAATCAACTAGAACAAAAACATAAATCAACAATTACATAGCACGGTCACCACACAAGGCTAAATCACTAACAAGTGGAAACAGAGGCTCATTTGCATAGAAAAATCAAAGCCATTACAGCTGCAGTGTAGCTGGGCAGTTATTCAGCAGTCTGTCCATCTTGCAGTGACTGGATCACACTTCTGTGTCTGAAGCAAACAAATGTTGTGTTATGGAGATCTTTGATTCATCCATCTCACAAAACAGCTGAAAGAAACTACAAAGTAGTTTGTTGGCTCTAGAAATCAAACAAACTGGGGGGTCAGAGTTCAAACCATCCCAATGTGTGCTTACCTGAAACCTATTTCTTGAACTCTGGGGGTTGTGCAATTGCACGGTTTGCTATAGTAAAGGCCAGTTTGTGCAGCTACACTGTCTCAGCGATGCACAAACTTCAGGGATAAGATACAGCACAATGGCATTTAGTGTTGCACAGTGGTCGCGCATGTTCCACAATTAGCCACATCACCGGCTTTTGATTGAAATCACTCCGCTCATGTGACTCCCTTCCATGAGAGTAAATGCAATGCGTGAGCCCAATAAGCGTGCTCCTTTAAGAAAACTGCACGCAACATGCTGTGATAAATGATGACTCTGAAAGCGGCATTACTGCGATTGTAGCATGTTCCTTTCTCACCGTACTGTATACGAATGAACTGCACTGATTTAATGTAGAAAAACATTGCAAAGACGCCAGCACCTGAACAGAAATGCATGCATTTATTTCAGAAAAAAAAAAAACAAAAAAACTAATGCAACTGTCCAACAAACTTTCGCGGGTTGTCTGCGCCGCTTTAACACTCACCTGAGCGTGTTTAGGGTAAGTGTGAAGCAGGAATTAGCCGGAGCCCAGTACAGGACAGCAGTTGGATGTGTAGCCTCTGCTCTCAGCCCGCTGACTGACCGTGGGCATGCCGAGTATGTCATCACACATACACACAACACACCACGTGGATCCAGTTTAACACATAAATGATGTACAAATTATTTACAAGTTAGCAAACGCTACCAAACAGTATGCTACGAAGCATAAAAGGGACAATTTTATCGATATATGTGTTCGCTTCTTACCTTTGTCTGTTGCACAAACTAATTTGGGGCACTTTATGGGATTTTTCAACTTCCTTTGGGTGTAACTGCGGAGTGCATCATGGGAATTGTAGTTTTTTTTCTTCTAGTGTTAGCAAAGATGCAAGTTTTACTCAATTTTAAAACTTTATTTTTTAACTTAAATACATTAGTAAAATATATTTAAGATATATCGTTTGTAATAAAGTTTTGTCATTTTAATCTGGGGCATTTACTTATCACAGTAGACAATTACCAAGGAAAAGCATAGACATAGGTCAGATGTTTACATGCACTCATGAATGTCATGATAATTTGGGTCTTTTAATGATTTCTTTGAACTGTTCTTTTTCCAGGGTGGAATGATTAAACAGCATAAATCTTTAAAACAAGAACCTGGTGCACAAGTTTGAGTTTATTTGTCATTTTCTCTGATCCACATAGGATCAAAAGTATACAGGCTCAAATACAAACACATACACATTTAAATCTTTTAATAAGTGGTGATGAGGGTTCGACAACAAGGCCAAGGCCTATTAACTTTTCATTAGTGATCATGATGGACTACAGCTGGTAGTTTCTCTTTGCCAACATTAAAAGCACTCAGTGGACTGCCCAATACTCAGAACAACGGGAAAGTCAAAGTGAAGAACCAGGAAGGAGAATTGTAGATGTACACAAGTTGGGAAGGTCTCTTGGAGCCAATTCACAACTGCAGACTCCAAGATCATCAGTTCAAACAACTGTACATAACTAAGAGATATTTGGGGGTGTCACCACTTTTCCAAGGTCTGGATTATTAGGGTGCTCAGGAACAACCCAGGAACCACCAAGGCACAAGCCGGCCATGAACTGGAAACTGGTGGAACACCAGCATCACTGTCCACAGTGAAGCCAGGTTAACGTCACCATGGACGGAGAGGGTGCTGACCATGAAAGAAGTCCGCGCTCCAAAATCGACACCTTCAGGCTCAACTGAAATTTGCAGCTGCCCACATGGATGAGCCAAATGCCCTCTGGAGAAAGTGTTATGGTCAGACAAGACAAAAACTGAGCTGCTTGGCCGCAATGACAAGAGGCGTGTTTGGAGGAGTAAAGGTGAGGACCCAACTCTTGTTTTGTAAAGTCATTAAAGGTGTATGCTGTACAATCATTCCACCCTGGAAAAGCCACAGTTCAAAGAAATCATTAAAATACCCCAAATTACAGCAGACATCCATGCCCACGATGAGTGGATGGAAACTTCTTTTATTCAAAAATATATATATTTTTAGGCTCTTTTTTTTATTTGAATGATTCTTTTAAAAATGAATCATTAAAAAAAATCTTCAGCAAATATCACAGCTGTCGGGCTAACAAACACACAGCCCATGTTAGACAGAAATACACACTTTTCATGCAAATATGATATAGTGAGCTGACCCTTTTAAGTGACAGCTCTTTTTACTCCTTAACTGCACTGATATTGTAGCGCCTTGACTCCATCACTTTTAATGTGGCCTTTGAAGCAATCGCAGGAGATTAATCTGCTGATAGAAGCTTCTGCACGTAAGCACAAGCTGAAATACAAGCTGGAGCTGTGCCATTTATTGCCTTTTGCAAGAGATCAATACATTCTGAAAGTCAGTCCTAAAGTTAACCTGGAGACGCCCAAAGTTGCCAAATAAGGGTTGTGCTTTTCTTTGTTCTAGTTAAGGGAACGGGGTGTGGGGGGTGGGGGGGCTTTCAGTCTAGTCTTTTGTACAGCATTTAAACAAAGATGCAAACAAAAAATCTGATTTCTAATCAGTACTGATAGAAAAAAGAAAACAGGAAGTCTGAGTTCAGTGGGATCTGCTGATCCTAAACACTAGGATCAATACTAAGTCATATTATTGATTGTATACATATCTCTTCAAGTTTTAAGTGCACATGTGGCAGTGCAGTCACAACAAAGGGAGTTCAGGAGCATCAAGGAGTTCTTGTCCTAATTCGGACTCTCTTACGGCGAAGAGTGTGATTCCTGAGCTGTACGCTGCAGGGATCCTGACATGAGTCATCTTGGGTTGATTGTGTTCTTTTTCTTCTTCTTCTTCTTCTTCTTCTTCTTCCACCTCCTCCAGGGCCATCTGTCTCACTTGACCTGAAGAGAACAGGAAAAAAACAGTGTCAAATATCACACCGGCTGCAAAATGTAAAAGAGAGACTTCACAAGTAGCTACTTTACCCTCAACATCCAGGGTCTTCCACTGCGGGTCAGACTGGCCCTCCGAGAGGCCGGACAGGGAGCAGTCGGGGGTCAGTCGCTGTAGCACGTCTTCTCGACGAATCAGCAACACAGATTCACTGCAGAGGCGCTGGTGCACCTCTCCCTCGCTTACTACAGCACACGATAACACACCAACATGAGGAGGGGATTCCTCTCAGTAAAAGCAGCTGTTTTCTTTCCCTTACTCACCTACATCTAAAGGATTGGTCATAAAAACAGCATTAGATGCGACTCCGAATATGAGCTGATGGTGCCAGGCGTCGGGCACCTCCTCGCCCTCGGGTACAGCCAGCTGCATGTTCATGGTCGCCACAGGAATGGCGCCCTTTCGGATCCAGCGGGCGAGCCAGGGGACCAGCCTGACTCGCCTGCGAGGGTGAAGGTGGAAGAATCGACCCATCACTTTCCCTTCGCTGGCCTGGTGCGCTCCTTGGATGAGCTGGGCGTGAGTCGCACCTGAGAGCGGAATCACACGGGACCTGATGTTTATCGCATCTCACTTGAAATGGTTAAATAAAAGCAGGCGTCACCTCCGCTTGAGGACCTCGTGCGTGATGGCAGCTTGAGCTGAAATGTCAATGTAAAAACTGTGTAGCAGAGCTGAATAAGTCAATTACAGTCTCTCCTCTGAGAGGCATCAAACTCTTTGTCTAATTCAAGAGGGTACTTTTGAATTTGCCTGGTTGGCAGTGCAGCCAGCTGTCACACTCGCGGCAAGCGGCACTTATGGGTTCAAGACGTTAGAGAGCTCCATTCAGCGGGACAGTTATAGTCCCTGTTAACATCTGTGACACCCGAGATATTACTGTCTGTGGAGCTAAATTAAGATATGCACCTATACCATACTTTATGTATTAACATTTCATTACCTGAAATGTCACAGAACAGCTTGCTGAGAGAGAGAAATTTTGAGCTCATGCCAACGGCTTACAGTGCAATACCTGCCAATTTAGGGAAGGAAAACATGCATTTTTAGGGAACTGTAAATGCTAAAGAGACTGCATTTATATGGCTTTTCTAGTCTTAACGGCCACTCAAAGTGCTTTATACCAGAAGCCACATTCGCCCATTCAGGCAGACATTTATAGTCGAGATCGATCCTGTTTGAGCCGTTTAACCTTCTCGGCCCGGGGCTCTCAAAGTGAAGGGCCAAAAGCAGCCCTTGGGATCATTTTATGCAGCCCATGAGCACAACAAGCAAAGGAGACAGCACTATGCATTTCATTCACCCGCAGTTACACCTGCATCTATTTACACTTAGCAAAATCGGTCTGTTCTGAGAACTCCTTACCCTTTTCATTTGTAGGTGAGGTGGGCAGAGCTGCATCTGCCCCCCCGAGATTACACACATTAAACACATTTATTTAGGGCTACTAATGAGTCTGTTCACTAGATGGTAGTTTATGTTAGTAATTTCTTTTGTTTGGTTTGCATGTTTCTATTATTTTAATCACTAGTTAGGTGTCTCTTACATTTCTGGACACCATTGTTACTTGCCACTGGGAAGATTTAGTCTGCTGTGCTGGCTGGAAGAGGCGTTCACATTGAAAATGTCTAATTTTTGCAGAGTTATAGTATGACAAGAACTGTGGAAAAGAATTGGCTTTTCGCATGGTTGTGCTCACAGGCTGCATAAAACGTTCCACAGGGCAGCCACTGGCCTTTCGCTTTGAGAGTCGCGGCTCTTGAAGGTCAAACCGCTCAACGAGGATCGATCTAGAGCCTGCTTGCATTGAGATAATTTACTTGTCATTTGACTTCCTGTTTTGTTTGTATATTGCTAATCCCGTTAACTATGTTCTGCTGAGCTGCTTTGATTTTATGGAAAGCTGATGCATCCAACTGCAAACACGGGATACTAGAAGCATTCACTGGGGTTGGGTTAGGTTAATTGGTCACTCTAAATTGCCCATAGGTGTGAATGTGAGTGTGAATGGCTGTCTGTCTCTCTGTGCTAGCCCTGCGACAGGCTGGTGACCTGTACAGGGTGTACCCTGCCTCTCACCCCATGACAGCTGGGATAGGCTCCTGCTCCCCCGTGACCCTGAACAGGATAAGCAGAAGAGAATGGATGGAAATGTAACCAAATGATGATTTTCTGCACATTTATTGCTTTTTATGTGCATTTCTTGATGCTGACCTCAAGGTCAGAGGTCAAGTTTACTAAAAAAAAAAAAAAAATCTCACGCAGGTCGTCACATAGTATTTTTTCAAAACTATGCCACAGGTGTATTTACACAGGAAGGATATCATATAGGCTTCTCATAGTGACAGCTGAGCTGCATCTGCTGACAGTCTCTGACACTTTGGACTTTGGCAGCCTTCCTACAATTCATGCATTTTTTATTTTGCAGGTTTCTCAGTGGTGCATTGCAATATGTAGCTACACCAGTACCACTGTTTCAGTCCTTTGACATAATGACATTCAAAGCTTTTCCCCCTCAATTTGCATTCAGTGAGTTTTCATAATGATAATAACCCTTCTGCTGTCAGATTGCTGAAACTGTGCGGATATTCCGGCCAGGGCACAATTTGATAACAGAAGTATTAAAAGATGATCCACGCATTTTTGATTTTTTTTTTTGCCTTTTATGTGAACCCGGCCTGGAATGTTCTGTCAGTATTGCTGCAGTTTGCAGCCAAAGTGATGATGATGTTCAAAGCACTGACTAAAAAGGTGCATCGATTGAAGTGTTTACATTTTTTGATTATTTGTTATCAATTACCAGTAAGGAGAGTTGACATGTTTAAATAGACCTTTGGAAATATGTACAACTATAGTTCTTACCATAATAATGCCAATCACTGAGAGTGACAGTATTCCCAGTGATTTATATTTATTATGATTTTAGCATTATTCGCCATTTGTTTTTGATTTGATATGATTACTAAAGTCACCGAGGCTCATGTGCACCCCTTTAAGATCTACTGAGACCTGTAATTATGTGTTCAAGAACTTGTGTTTGCAGGGGATTTGTGCCACCGAAAGATTCTGCTGTGCGGTTTTATGCATCTGCTTGAGCAAACTCCTTATTTAAACAGGTCAGGTGAAAGATCTAAACACAGCCCTGCTGGCTAAATGTTCACCAGTGTCTTCTGTCGCTTTCCTCTCTCCTGGTCGATGCTCCTCTTTAGTTTTGCAGCCCACGGGTCAGGACGTGTTTAGTGCACTCACCGGCTTCGCTCCGGGACAGCAGGTAGTCAGGCAGCGGGGACTCGTTCCTCCTCAGGTGCGTTTGGACGCAGCGGTCAGCTTCCTCCGGGGTCACGTCTACGCCGAGGGCCTTCAGCACGTCCACCACAGCCGTCGCCCCGCAGGCGGACGCTCCGATCTGCAGGGTCTGCATTTCCAGAGCCTCCTGGATGGACCACAGCATGGCTTCATCAGCGCCAGCCTCCTCCTCCTCCTCCTCCCCATGGTCTCCGCGGACCTCCTCACACACAGGCGCCTCCATCTACAGAGAGAGCCTCACCTGTAGAGGGATTTAATTCATTAGATTCACGCACAGAGTCAAAGTCATGCACCTCCAGCCAGTAAACAATAAGGTGGGGGAAGGTTGAACTAAATTCAGCAAATCCGTTCACTTGGATGTTTGCCAGTCATAACAGCTGATTTACTCATGTTTTCTCACCATTTGCTACTGTCAGACAGAAACCGTCAGCGGCAACCGCAGCAGCAGTGCGCGCATGCGCAAACTGCACGCGTTTCGATCTTCACTGCTTTCTTTAGCAGCAGGAGAGAGAAGGAATAAGGCAACCGGCGCCCCTGCTGGCCGCTTTCAGCCATAAACTATGACAACTGTACGTGCAGCCCTGCAGGCTGAAGTCATTTAAACCTTAAATAGTCCACTGATTGCATATTAGGCTGCAAACTGTATTCCTAAAGTTCCTAAATGTATTTAGGGATGGGCGGGGGGGGGGTTCTGTGCTGAACCTGAAGCCTGAAGCCCTGTAACCACCTTCAGAAAGCACTTTAAGATTTTTCTGATATAGAAAGACTGACATGCTCAAATTATATCACAGACAAACAATTACTTTAAAATAAACTGCAAAGAAATAAAGAAGAGAAGAAGAAAGGATGTCTGGCTTCACTGTGATCACACATTATAACCTGTTATTTAGTACACCATCATACAAAAATGCATGTGTAAACCGTGTGCCAAAGGACAAAAAGAAAAAAAGATTTTTTTCTGATACTATGGGTTGCATTGTGAACTTAAGCTGCAGGAAGCTCATGGATTAATAACAGCTACTCAAAGAGTGAGTGCTTTTTAATACCCATCTTCCATTTGTGCTGCCTCACAGAAAACACTACTTTCCATTAAAGACGAGATATTAACAAAAAGAAAAAAACAGGCTTACACTGTAACACTATTAGCTAAACCACGGGATATCTATTACTTGTGGAAGTCGGCCTTCTTAGATATTGAGCAGACATTTTAATGATAAATGGTTGTGCACACGACAGTCTGGGTATGCTGTTAGGTCCATAATTTGTCGAACAAAGATGGTCTCTTTTGTGCGTCAGCGCAGTGGGTTTCAAATCAAACAAGCAAGATGTGATAAGGGCACAGACTCTCAGCTTTAATTCAAGGGGTTTATCAAAAGCAGTGCATTAGCTGTTTAGGAATTAGGGCCATTTTCGGAGGCACAAAAGCAATTGGACAAAGTATGATAATTTTTAAAATCTGATTCTTTTTTTAGTACTTGGATGAAAATCCTTTGGAGTCAGTGCCTGAAGTCTAGAACCCGATTGCTGCGTTTCCTTCCTTGAGTTGCTCCACTAGGCCTACAGCTGCTGCGTGGCTGTGGGTCTCCCTGCATTCAGTTTTATCATCAGTAACTGAAAAGCCTGCTGTATCCAGATCCGGCTGCTGACTTCGCCATTGAAGAATTGAAAATGTCTTTGCCTGGAGAGACTCTCGGGTTGCCTTTGCAGTTTGCTTTGGGTCGTTATCCAAGTGCTGTCTGATCAGTTTTGCAGCATTTGGCTGAATCTCAGCAGAGAGTATAGCCCTGCACACTTCACAGTTCATCCTGCTACTATCAGCAGCCACGTCATCAATAAACACTAGTGACCACTGGTAGCCACACATGCCAGTAACATAACACTGCCTCCACCAAATGACGTGGTAGGCTTCAGATCATCGGCTGTTTCTCTTCTCGTCATTCTGCTGCAAATTGATCTTGCTTTCATCTGTTCCAATTGTTAATTTTTCCAGAAATGTGGAGGTGTCTCTGACAAAGTCTTCTGACCATCTGCACGTCAATCGCATCTTGATTGTCTGGCAGAACTACAAAACTTGTGCCTTTGCCTAACAACTTCTGGACCTTACTGCATGGCCAGTGCAGCCCTGACAGTTTTCCATCAAGCCAAAAGATGTCAGTGTGGCTGCATGTGAATGCAGCAGGCAGCAGAGCAGCGTGTGTGGTAACAGCAGATATGTATGTGGTGTCACAGTGTTTGATGCTTTGTGAAACAGCCTAAGGCGTGCAGCACGTCGCCGACGGCCGCGTCCATCTTTGTGCCGCGCATGGTTATCACAGGAGGGGGGGGGGAGGCACCAGGGTGAAACAGTCAGCCCGAGGCACGAAAGCGAAACACTGTAAGAAGGCTGCTGTCATGAGGATGGTCTTTGTTTTTGTACCCATTTTCACACAAATTTTTAGTTTCCATTCACAGGATCGGGAGTTCAGATGAGGAAGTCGTGAGTATGCCTTAAAAAAATAAAAAAATCTTGTTGAGCCTTTAGAAATTTAATTTTGAGGCAACCTGGTTGCACGCAGCACAAATGAAACGTAGAGCGAAAGAGTTCAGGCCACTCAACTCGGAATCATCCACACAGCATTCCCACGGGACACCAGTGCGCTCCCAATTATTTCTGACATCAACTCTACAAGCAGCCAGCACTGGCTCTGCCTCAAAAACACACGGAAACAAAGTCGGTCAGCTTTCTGCTCGATGCCATCTGCTGGTGGGAAACGGAATCAAAATCTCCAAACCCCAAATGACCTCCACCAAAAAAAAAAAAAAAAAAGAAAAGAAAAAAGAAGCAGACTTTAAGATTTGTATTTGATTAAGAAAGCCTCATTTTTATGCCCTTGGCCACTTTCCTTTGATCTCTCCTACAGTAACTTTATCTGTACTGATCCAGGATCACCCGTCAGCATGTGTAAATCACTAACACCGAGATGCTGGTTGGTATTCGCCTCACCCCTTACTTTCGCCTGGTTTTCTCTCAGTTACAGCACTGGGTGCTGGAAACACTACGAGCAAAGTGTGATTACAAGTGACGGGCCCTCCGAACGTGATCCGGCTGCCGATAGGCCAACCAGGAGGGTGGGGGTGGGGGTGGGGGTCTGATCAGATCTGGGATGAAAGACAGAAACAACCCCCAGCCTCACCTTTTTCCATTTGCACATGTGGAGAAGCTGCAGAAAGACTTCCCTCCCTGTACTGAGCCATCACAGACTTTAGCTCTTAGTTATCATGCTTGTCAACAGATCCCCAGATCAATATTTTCCTGAAGTGGGCTATGAATAATATGAATACCGTGGGCATAAAATGTGGGATGTGCTAGTCATTTCAGCGGGTAATTCTAAAGCTGCGGCGAGTGTACAGAATCAATACCCCCGCACCCCCACCCCCTTCCTAAGCATTTAACAGTCCGGATATGCAGCAGCTATAATATGATAATGCTGTGCTCCCAGCAGATGCTTCACACTGTAATTTTGTGCAGCCCTGAAAAGAAGAAAGTGCCAACGATCCAAACGGGACGGGTGACCAAAATGGCTAAAAGTGCCATCACAGGCGCATTTATCTGAGCTCCAGTATTAGGACTAATAAAGCTGTTTACACCAGTTTTGAAGTGGGTGATGCACCCTTTATCTCAATGTAGTTTCCCTCGTTGCATAACCACTCCAAGTGCGGAGCGCACCAAAAGTAGATCAGTCATGCACAGGGCTTCAGAAACCGTGCTTTTGACGGGCCCGGCTTTGTATTGAAACTTTGAAATGATTTGATTTGCCAAAAAAAAAACTCCAAAAAACCCCACCACCACGTTCCCTCTGAGCCCCCTGCGGTTTTCCTGCCAATAATGTCCTCTGGATGACCTTCTGGGTGCTCCACTATCCGCTCAGGTTTTTTGTTTGTTTTTGTTTTATTTTCAAGATTTCTGAAGTATGAAACACATTTGTGAATAAAAACAGAACCCAAAGTCTGCACGCACTGACGTGCCATTCATATTTAATGATGCATTTCAGTTTTTTTTTTACTTTGCCTTTTATGAGTAAACAGCAAATCGCCGAGGCTGTAGGGGGAATGATATCGAGTTTTGGTTTTTTTTACCCCCTTTATGAATACAAACCATTAATAAAGTCAGATAAAAGATGAAGACGCAGCTGTGTGCTCAGCTCGTAAATAAATAGGTATAATAAATGAAGGCACTGATCACAAATTAACAGTGACTACAGCGCTGACAACACTCGGCTGACTTGTGCATTAAATCAAACAGCAGCACAGCTTTAAGAAGCAGAAAAATGGCACAACTCTGCATTTGATAACAGCTAACTAATGTCAAATGCTCAGAAAAACAAAAACAAACAAAGGAGTTTGGATGGCATCTTCCTCTGGGATCAAAAATGTCTACTTCTGTTATAATAATTAAATAAAAAGCCGACAGCTGAGCAGCACTTATCTATGAAGCCAGATGGCACAAACCAGTTAAACTGCAGGAATGTCAAGACAAAGTCCTGGATGACCTCTAATTTCCTGCTTTAAATTCAGAAAAAAATAGATTATATTTGGCCCCACAAATCTTAGAAACATGGTGTTGAACCAGATACTTACTCTGGATGGCATTACTTTGGCCTCCAGTAACACTGTGAGAAATCCTGGAGTCATTTTTGACCAGGATATGTCCTTCAGTGCACATATTAAACAAATATGTAGGACCGCTTTGTTGTATTTGCGCAATATTTTTGAAATTAGAAACACTCTGTCTCAGTGATGCTGAAAAGCTAATTCCCGCATTTATTACTTCTAGGCTGGATTATTGTAATTCATTATTATCAGGCTGTCCTAAAAGCTCCCTGAAAAGCCTGCAGCTGATCCAAAATGCTGCAGCTAGAGTACTGACAGAGTATTCCTCCCATATTGGCTTCTCTTCATTGGCTCCCTGTTAAATCCAGAATTTAATTAAAAATTCTTCTTCTCACATACAAGGTCTTGAATAATCAGGCCTCATCTTATTTTAAAGACCTCATAATACTGTATCACCCCAATAGAGCACTTAGCTCTCAGACTGCTGGCTTACTTGTGGTTCCTAGGATACTTAAGAGTAGAATGGGAGGCAGAGCCTTCAGCTTTCAGGCCCCTCTTCTGTGGAACCAGCTCCCAGTTTGGATTCGGGAGACAGACACCCTCTCTATTTTTAAGATTAGGCTTAAAACTCTCCTTTTTGATACAGCTTATAGTTAGAGCTGGATCAAGTGAGCCTGAACCACCCCTTAGTTACGCTGCAATAGGTTCCGGCTGCTTCCCATGATGCACTGCATACTTCTTCTCCACTCGTGCCACTATTGCATTACATATTGCTTTCTCTCTCTCCCATAGTGTGAGTTTAGTCCCATCTCCCTGTGCTCCCCTAACTGATTACGGCAGATGACTCCCACTCCCTGAGCTTGGTTCTGCCGGAGGCCTCATCCTTCCCACATTTGCCAAGCGCCTGCTCACACAGGAGATCGTTTTAATTGTTGGGGCTCTCTCTCTCTCTCATATCGCAGACTATAAAGGTACGGTATAGAGCGCCTTGAGGCGCCTGCTGTAAAAATAAAACTGAATTCAGTTGAACAGAGTTAGGTGTTGGGGTTAGGCCACTTCACTAGGGTACTTAGACCTCACTTCTATAACTCTCCTCCTGCTGGCTGACACTAAAAGCCAATGCTGAGACCGTTACCACCATCTCAGCATTACATCTTTTTCTGATGCTCACGACTGTTGGTATGTAAACAGCTACACACATTTCCAGTAATGTGAACAGCTGGAGGCCACTTGAGATTGTTTTTTTCTCTCTTTCTCTCTTCTATTACCCAGTGTCCATATTCCACACACGTTTGATTTTGCTGATTCAAAAACCCACAAAGAGCCAATGCAGGCGACGGCGCCGTGCGAGCTTCCGGGGTTGCGACTGCAGACGCACTTCAGAGCTCACAGAGACGCTTTGTGCTGCACAAGAAATAAAGAAACAGCGATCAGAGCAGCAGTGTTTTAGTCGGTCCTGTGATCTCTGCTGCACGTCGAATGTGCGGGGGAGAAATTGTGGATCTGTCAGCTGTTTACAGACCTGTGGCCGTCCCCTCGGAATAATACGCTAAACAGAGTCTATTTAAACACTATCTCCATGACCTCTTGGTACAGAGCAGCTCTGCAGGGAACTGCGGGATTAAGCAGTGCCTCTGAGGTATGCTGAATCATAATAAACAGCAGCAAAGCTTTGAAAATACCCATAACAGCACATTAGCATTGAAATGAGGTGGCGCTTTTTGTCAGTAGGTAGTTCTGGGTCACAGGGACAAACGTTGCTTACTGCCGCGGGGACTTCGACACACACTCAGCTGTCCTCTCCACGGCCCAGTGTGTCTACATCACTAATGTCAATAGTGTTAACACGCCGGCTCGTTTGCAGAGGAGCGGGTGGGGGGTGGATGGATTTTCCTCAAAGCGCTGGAAGCCATCCATTTTTGGAGAGAATTCACCTGAACCCTGATTCCTATTACAGGCTACATCCGTGGCACTTCTCTCCCATATACGCTGTAAAAATTTTAAGGGTCCACACAAAGCCACGGGGTCTATGAGATTTGCTCCTTATATTCTTCACTTCAACTGGCTGTAAAACATCTCCCGCTGTTAACTTACCTTTATATAGGCCATTACAGCAGGCGAGCGCCAGCCCTCTCTCCGGCGTGTCCCCTCGTTTTTTAAAATAAAAGTTCTCTGGATTTCAAAAAGGCAAGCGCATAAATAATGAGACAGAACATTCAGTCTCCGCGAAGACAGCGCTCCTTGTCTTTTGTCAAACCCATAATGTGGATTTTGCACTCCAGGAAACACTTAAGTGGCAGCTCCACGGGATTGTATTCAGAGTCCAAGTCACACAAGAGCAAAATCACAGTCTGCCACTAATTAAAATGATAGAGGGAAACATAACTGAATCGGAGACATAACTGCCAAGCTCAGCTGTCACAAACCTATGATTTTTTTAATGGTTTATTCAAAAGCCTGTTCTCTGGAGCGGATACTGTACGGCACAGGTTGTTCTTTCAGTGGCAAATAAAAGGTTTCCTTTCTTTTACTGTTCTTTTATTTAGGAGCCTATTACACTGTGTTCAGCCACACGGAGCACCTGAAGTCGCCATGCTGCGTGTCAGCCTCTCTTTAGTGAAATTTAATCGCTCAGGCTAAATCATACCTTCACATATTTAGTGCGGTTAAATCACACGGATCCACGCGCAATTAACTCGAGCGGCTGCAGAGAACCCCCCCCCCCGCGCTTTCTGAACGCCGTCTACACAACGTAGCGATTAGACTGCAATGCAGTAGGGGTCCGCAGAGGGAACGGAGAGCTCTTCCTGCTGTCCGATCAGACGGTTTAACATGAAGTTTGCATGAACAACAACCGCAACAGCTTGACGAGAGCGCGGCAACAGCTGCGCGGCCCGTTCATGAATACAAATCACGCCGTGCGCCACATTCAATTAGGCCTCCGAGGGGTACTCGTGGGAACCAATTCACAAAGGAAGAGGTGACATGTTTCATCACCGCGTCATGTTTCACATACAGTTTACACGCAGGAACACAATGTGAAGTCATTATTTATGACTGTGTGGTGCGCCTGTAAGTCGCTGTTTGGGCATTTGCGCAGAGTGACGCACAATCGTGAGGGTTTACGGTCCATTATCACATCTAACCGGGATCCGACTCAGCTTAGCCTGATGGCGAGAGGAACACACGCCTATAGGGTAGATGCGAAAAGCTGTACATCATCGCCTGACTGCAAAAACAAACTGTCCTTGGCAGATAATGTTCCATAAAGTTTCTCGAGCCGGCTGATCCCCCCCGCTCTCTACGAGACATTTGTCAGGTTTCCCTGACACCGGGACAATTTCTGCTCCTCGCTCGTACATCACAGCGTAAAAGGCTGATGAGTTCTTTTCTGAGGATGTCAGCCTAAAATAGCCTCGCTGACATTCCTAATCACACCCACGACATTCACAAGGCGAGGAAGAAAACTTTCCATCTGCTACTTCCGCTCTGACGGGCCGAGCTCTCACACGCAGATGTGACTGAAAGGTGCTCTTTAGGTTCAGACACCTGCATCAGGCAGCCCGGCATTAGCTTATGATGCCCGCTGTGGTAGCTGTCACTATAGCTGAGTGTCTCCACAACACAATGTCATTTTCTCTGCTTTGTTTCTTTCCAGACACCCCCCCCCACACACACACATACACATACACACACATACATACACACACACACACACACATACACACACACACACACACACACACATACACACATACACACACACACATACACACATACACATACACACATACACATACACATACACACATACACACATACACATACACACATACACATACACACATACACACATACACATACACACACACATACACATACACACATACACATACACACATACACATACACCGCTGCTCAGCTAAAGGTTTAGTTATCAACCTCTGACATTTATCAGCCCCCCCCCAGTAGAAGATGAAGGCCATTTTTTTCCTAAAGATGCCAAAACACAGAGATCTCCACACCACTCTATGGCCTTGTGTCAAAAGTGGCAGCCGTATGGTGCTTTATGAAGATTTTCAATTCCTGCCACCTTACCTGAAAGTACTGGAAGGCAACACAAGGACACAGATATTGATGTGAGGGAAATAAAAGGCTCCACACTGATCTGCTGACCAATACAGCCCTTAGTTTGTGTGTGTGTGTGTGTGTGTGTGTGTGTGTTTCCTTTCACTTACCCAAACTGCATATTGACACACTGGGAAAGCACCCGATATTCTTCTTCAAAGAAATGCTCATTTACATGCAAGCTTTGAACAGTTAAATATAAAAGACTTGTAATCCCTGCCATCGATTTTCTTTGTGTTTGTGTGTGTTTTTAACTAAATAAGACTGAGCGGTTAACAATTGTAACTCCTCCTTTGCCTTTGAAATAAAATGAGGGTTAAAGCCTCCCGCCTGGCTGGGAGTCAGTAACAGATCTGCCATTGCTCTAACTCAGCCAGAGGCCTGTACTATGAAGAAGGACGTGCTTCAGATTAGAGATCAACAGGTATGAAATCACCACCTACTGGCCAATCAGTTCTCTGGGAAATGGTGTCATCATTCCTGGAAGATGCCTCAGACCTCTGTGAGTGGGGAGTGGGAGGGTTTTTTTTTTTTTTAATAGTATCTAAAGTTTCTGTGGTTCCCTGATGAGCATCACTAAGGAATGTAGCTTCTTAGATTTAACTTTACAGCAATTTTATTGCTTGTTAAGTATTAATATATAAAAAAGCTCAGCTGCGTCAGACTTCTAGCTTTGGCAGCAGGTGTGATTTTCCGCTCAGGCCGCAGAGCTGCAGCTGTAAGAATGCAAACTAAAACTGTCTTTTAAACGTTCATTCAATTATAATCCATCAGATTTTCCCGTGTCTTAATGACAGTGTTGTGATATTAATAAGTATGCTAACTTACAGTCAGCATTTTTGCCGGCTTGGCTTCAAATAGGTCAGACTTTATTAATATATAATCTTACTGGCCAAGGCACTTAAAGTGCTCACACATGCGTGCAGGCTTTTAATACTAAACTATTGAAACACTGCTTTTCTTCTCAGACACACTCGCACCGCTGCTTTGTCTGCAGCAGCAGCTGTGCTACTTTCAGTCTGTGGATTGTGTTCAGCCTCTTCATATTGTTCCCATTTTATCTTCTTTTGTGAAATCTGCTGACAGTATAACTTATCCATAACTGTGATTGGTCAGATGCTGCCAGCTCCATCCCTTTCATGTGAACATGCAGGGGAAATTCTGGGTTAACTTAGTGCATTGATAACCAGCTTTGTGCAACCACTCACCCTGATTGCCGGTGTTAGGATAAGTGAAGCCAGATTACGGGAGGATACCCCGGGTATGTTAAACTCCCTCCATAATACAGGGACAAGGACTATCTTCTCTACCATCAGACTTCTAGATTTGGTGGCAGGTGTGGTTTTAGCTCAGCTGCAGGAAGTGAGGTGGGGCAGGGTAGTTCAGAGAGCAGTGCCAGGCAGAGTAATTGGCACAGCAACTGTGTGTTTTCTAATCAACTTGGTGTGCTGGGACCTGAGAAGACACACACACACACACACGCGTAAGCAAACCGCTCCACTAATGCCGCCACAGCTACTGTATGCTCAGTTGAAGACACTTGAGTTGTTATCTAAGTTGAGTGCGCTCCGGTACGCCGGTCAAGCTCCGCTGGAGCACACAGCTTTGTGTTTGTTTGCTTGCTGCCCGGCCTGGTCCCCACCTGCACCTGTGCCGCAGTGAAGCCGAGGGGGTAATGGAGTCTTCTGCTCCACAGATGTTTTGGGTCGGTCAGAATGTGTCCATCTTTGGTTTTTAGATGAACTGCAGGCTAACAAGTTGTCGCACTGTTTTCTCTTCCGTTATCTCTGCTCTGCTCCTCTGCATCTTATACAAGCGTGGAGACAGCGGCGGGGAAACAAACAGAGAAGCTAGCGTGACCATAAATCACAGCAAAATGCAGAGACTCTCGCCAAGAGCTGAAATGAAACTAGTGCACATAAATTAAGGAAATAAAGTAAATTTGGTTTCTCAGAAGCCCTGCAAGCTGTCCAGGGTGTATCCTGCTTCTCACCCTATGATGGCTGGGAACCCCCCCCCCCCGAAAAAGGATAAATATAAGAATATGGATGGATGCTTTCTCAGTGAGTCAGGGGTGTGATGGGGATAAGGTCATTGGTCTAAGATTCTGATCTAAGATAAGATTATGATTTTCAGAGATTGACATATATCCTCATTAATACTGTTGTGAATTAAACATTGCTTTGTTTACTAACCTTGATGCAAATGTTTTATACAAGCTAATTCTCTCCCTTCTTTACCCTTTTTACAATGCCCTCCTTAATATTTGACACAAAGACACATTTTTTTTTTGAGTTGCTCCTCCTCAGCATTTAATAGACATTCACCCTCATTTCAAGGCACCATTAATGCTTGGGACAATTGACTTGCCAGGTATTTGCGATTACTCAGGATTGCTCAAAGGAAAGAGAACGCGACTAGCGTCGGGATAAAACGAGAGTTAATATCGGCACGATAGCCTTTCCCAGATGGAGGGAGTTGCAGCGAGAGCAGGATTTTAAAAGTGATGCTGAACTTGCCTTCTTTCTGCTCGACAGGTAACTTAAACATACTCCTATGTGACATTAAACAACCATTTTTCTAAACAAACCTTAAGCTTAGCTGCAGCAGACCTGAAAGCAGTCAATATGAATTTCTAAGTTATTAGCAGCAGCAAGGCTAAAAAATATTGACTTGCTGATAGAGGCAGCAGAACATCAGAAGATTCTCAGATGGATTGTTTTGAAAAGCAATGACAAACTGACTTTTTGATAGAGCTATATGCGCTCTTCCCTCTCCCTCCCTCGCCCTGCCCGGTCAGTCTCCTCTGTCTGGTTTCCACAAAGCAGAAAGGATATTTATAAACTCATAAACCGTAAGCACCCCATTATATAATCAGCTAACGAATGTAAAAAGTTCCAAAAGCATGTAAATTACAAATATATTACAGGAATATTAAAATGCCACACAGAGGATTTCTGTATGATAAATCCTCTCTTGTTGCCACTCACATTTTTGGGTAAACATGACAAGTCGCCCTAGATCTATTTCTCATCATGTCCTCCCCTCTGACTTCGTTGAGAAGGGCTCATTGTTCTGAAGTGATTGGATCTTAAAGGAGCAGACTCCGTATATGACTGTTTATTTGTGTTTGACACAGAAAGAAAGAGGACAAAGGAGAAGGAGCATTTTTGAGGGCCCATCTCCCGATCTGGCATCAATTTCTATGCAAATGCAACGACTCGACCTGGAAGAAGCTGCCATTGTCTGGAGTGGGCAGGCGAGGCCGGCTTAAGGTGTCGTAACACTGGGGAACCGCGTGGGCATAGGCTGCATGTGTGCTCATATTTCCTGAACTGACAAACTCGCGGAGTGATGCATCTGGGTGCAACGGCATGCGACTGGAGGGTGATACTTTACACGGCCGTGACAAACGGCTGCAGGGGAGAATCACACCTCACAGGTGGAAGAGGCCAGCTAACTAATCGTGAGACTGCGGGGAAATGTTCCTCTCAGCCAATGGGGCAGAAACCTGGGTGCTCATATTTCTCGGCCACTATATCAAATCCCCCGAAGCGTCATTCAGGTGACAAATATCAACGTCGGCTTGTTGCAGTGTTTCTCAAAGGCAGCCTGGGCTGCGCCTTTCATCAAGCGCTACAGGGGACAGAGCACAGAACCAAAGTGTGCTGCTGCAGTTAATGGTTGTTTACCATGATGGTTAGCTATTGTTGCTGCCCATAAAAATAGTATAGAGCAGCTGAATGAACACAGATGCAATGGCGCTACATTTACAGGCTGCATCAACCATGAAAGTGGAAGAGAAAGCTGCTCCGGGATTTTGAAAAGAATATATAAATAGACAGCAAAGGATTTGCTCAGAGATTTCCCGCCTCGCATTTTCATTCACTCCTCGTCCTTCGCACACATGCCCACTTATGCACGCTTACGGAGGGGACTTTGTGTGACTAGAGAGAAGTGCGACGACCCCCGTTTCACTTGTGTGTTCCTGGACGAGTTCAGATGCAGGAGACGAGCGTAAGCAATATTGCCTTCAGCACCGGCAATCCGCTGCCCTGCATTTGTTATGTGTGATTCTGATGTGAGCAGAGACTACCTGCATCCTCTGTGGGCAAGACTGTATCACACCTTCAATAAAATATTCCTTATCACTATGCAAACATGCACTGAAGAAAAGTTTTGTAGTCTTGCCATCACTGTGAGTGAGCAGGGCCAACTCCTCGAGTTAATTACGTACTCAGATGGTCTCGCTGACACATGGTACTGCAGATCAGTGGTACTCAAAGTCACGCTCCAGGGCCACTTGCAGCCTATGAAAGACTTCTAAGAGGTCCTTGAACATTTTCCAGTCCATCTTGGGCTGCTGAACCACCTCTACATCCATGAAGATGGCAGGATCCATAATTAATATCTGATAAGTTCATCTACAGTTCCAGTGATTTCATTACCCCTCTGGAAGCAGTTCTCCCTAAAGAGGGTCAGTCTTCAAGTAATAATCCGTTGCATCATTATTTTAACAAATTTCTGTTTTTCTGCACTTCACTGCTGATTGCACGATGAAGCTAATTCAATTAGCTCTTCTAAGTGCTCTCAAGTCATTTCTTGGACAGCTTTCTTGGAAAAGTGATGAGCTGAATGTTTACAGAAAAAAAAAATGACAGCAATTTTAAAATCAGGAGAGCAAGTTAGTGAGCAGGCAGGATTTTCTGTGGGCAACCCATAGAAAACTCATGGCCCAAAGGCAAAACTGCTGTCGGCCCTGTGTAGGCACACCGTGTGGGTTTCCCATGCCCACACGGCCCCACGGTTCACCCACACCTACCCACGCGGGCATGTTTGCTGGCATATTATTTATTATTTGGAGAAAGCATACAGGGAAATGTGACTCTTGTGGAGAAGATGAAACCACACAACATGTTTTATTACACTGTGAGAAATGTGAGGCTGAGCGAAGGCGACTGATTCAAATTCTCAGTAAAATGGATGAAAATGTTACTTCTTACTGTCGTGTGATAGTCCAGCTGGTGGTAGTAATGCACCGTGCAGCACACGTTGACCATGTACCGGTGTGAAATGTGGGGCACATAGTGTGTGCATACTGTGAGTATGCTGCAGGTCTATAATGAGCCTGATTGTAAGCCCCTTTATGTTTAGTTTGGGCAGTCTATAGTCAGCCCACAATATGGGCTGCCTCAAAGGAGCACATCTGGGCCCTGCACTGTGCTACCTACAGTTCACAATGGTCCCGGGGCCCACAGTGGGCTGTGTGGGTCTGCTCACAGTGGCCCCACATGGAGCCCCCAAGGGGGCATGTTTGCTGGGTACATATTCATTCTGTAGTGTCCTAAGGTAGGCCACCATAAAGATTGTTCTATGAGACTGTAAGTTACACAGTGTACGAAATCCTATATCAACTATGACTAGACACTAGTGATTAAGACCCTACATTGATTAGGAACCAGGCCTAAAGAGTGGTCAGTGGCCCCATTGCAACTCTTACTTGCTAAGGAAAAATGTGCGTTTCCCAATGGGCTGGTGAGTGATTGCGACAGTTGCTAAAGCCCCAGTCTGAAGCCAGGTGAAACTGGTTACAAAGAGGAACACAGCACTGCACCGAAACCTTGCAATTGCTTTGGCCACTAGCAGATTGCTGCGGTTGCTGGTTTGCATGGAAAATGCAGACTTTTCTGCAAACACTTGCCATCTATGTGGCGCGATCCCATTTGTGTTGCACTTTTTCAATCAGTGAATAGTTTACGAGGAGACAAGTCAGCATCCATGCAAACTATGTGCAACCAGAGCGATCACAACGAGGTTTTTGGTGCAACACCCTCTCGCCAAACAGGTGGGGAATTCCCGTCCCGTAAACAGGCAGCTCACAAGCATCGCAGACCCCCTACAACCTACGGTTTCCCTCACCGACTAATGATTTTACTTCAGTGATGCCTCCCTCCAAACCAAGACACAAAAACACATCTCAGTATGTTCCATACTGCACAATCTGATTAGGCCAAAAAGTGATATGAATGAGTCATAAAATTACAGGCCTTCATTTTCGTCATGCAGATAGAAATCTAAGAGGGATGAAATGCAAATTATGAAAGCAGTAAATTTGTGCCATGTTAGCGACACGCCTGGGTGAGCGAAATTCCACTTCATGTCATGCATTAAGAAACAAAACAAATAACCAAGATGTACTGGAGCATAAAAATAAAGCATGAAACATACTCTGACACCCTGAATATAAATTTTTTACGCATAAACCCCGAGTTGACCATGTCAAGTAGATTGGATTACCGGGCACAATTATAGGGAGGAGGATGAGAAGTGATGACACATTTAGCAAACCTCGTATAATACTGATTAAATATTCTAAATACATCAACTTTATAATACAGCCATGCATTTTTAACCTTTGCACTAATTACTTCACTGTCACTAAATAGAAACTGGAGTTCATTTTAAGAGGTTAATTTTTTTATGTTCTTGTTTTTCTCACAGTTTGAAGCTGAGAAAAAAAAATGCTGTCAGTCTTCATCATTGCCAGCAGAGCATGACACAAGACCTATCTCACTGCCAAAACCAGTCCACTTGATGAGCAAATTTCCATTATTTTGGAGTATTTCTCTGAAACAATTGACTTTTTTTCCCTTGATTCTGAAGCCAGAATTTTGTTGTCTCCAAGGTGGCGAAAGAACTTTAAAGCTCAAAGAAAAAAATAAAGAAAAAATGAAAATGAAAGAACACAATGCACAAAAAACTTGTCCTGTCCTGAATGCGCCACGCAAATAAAGCTGAACTAAATTAGGACAATCAGTTTCCAAAGGTGAGGAGGAAAATCGCTTCTCGAACATTTTGATACTTTTTAAAAAACGGCTTTTTGCATTTCTGCAATTTGCCTTCCAAGAGCTCACAATTCTTTAAAAACCGCAGTTGGCTGCTGCCAGTCATTTTAAAAGAAACCACACATTTTCCTCTAAAATCAGCGCCTTTCTTGCCTCTCGAGTCTTCACTCGTCTTGACTTTCCGCTCTAAAAACTCGAGAGTCTCCACTATCCGCGGATCAAAATCACACCGTACCGCTGATGGCTGTTTCTGAACCACTCAGAGCTGTTAACCTCATTTCATTCTCGGGATTAATAAGCATCAGAAAAAAGTGAAGCCTCTCGGGGTGCTGCCGAGATCTTTGGCTCAGTGGAAGATTGCTTGGTGCTTTCCTTCTCCCAGCTGCCTCCCTTTCTACTCACTGGGTGTCTCATTATGGTGGCGCAGTGCCAGGTAGGGTGGGATCTGCTGGAATAGCCACCTACGGTCATTTTCAAGCTCTCTCTCCTTCTAGATCTGTCATCATACTGCACGGAGAATCCATTTAAATAAAAAATCTCATTAATAGACTCTGACTTTTATTGGCCTCTATCTAGACATGGATATTGCATCAGAGGGCTTCTAAATAATTAGCACCTGCACCTAAGGTAGCTAGGATAAAAGACGTGATTAATCGCCATGCAGAGCATGCATGTGTAGCTCACGTCTTTGGGTTTAAATCTCTTTACAGGGGATGTGAGCTTCTTTTTTTTTTTAATGTTTGCAGGTTTCATTTTGCGGTTGACGATGACAGGAATTCAAGGTAAGATGGTACATCGTTAAGTTTCACAACGTTGCTTGTAAAAATCTGAAATTTCAAAGCCCTCCCACGGGGCGCCAATTTCAGCACTGCTGCCACTTTTAGATTCCTCACTGGGAGTCCTGCTCGGACCGTTTGTGCCTCTGCAAGATTTGCACTGGATCCTCCTTTACTATGTCAGAACAGCATCCCTTCAATCTCAGTTTCTTTTCTTGTGTAAGAGGATGAAATTGCAGGGAGCTCTTGTCTAGCGAGTAGGGCAAACGCTGTGTTGGTGGGGCCACAAAAAACGTTTTTAACTGCACACACTGTGGTTCAGGCCATTTCTCACCAGGATGCATCCATGTTGACAGGTACTCCTGATCTGCTCTCTGCGTTTAAAACTACCCCACTCGAAGTACTAATATGATATTAATATACGAATATGATATGAAAATGAGATACCTGTTAGTCTCATTTTTGTACCTTGTGCACACAACTTTGGCAATTTTGGTAGGCCTAATCTGTCCAAACCTCCTCCACTGGGGGTATCTTTTAGTAATCCACTTTGCCAAGAGTTGCATCCATTTTGCATCATTTTGCATTTTGCCTATATGATGATGCCTAGAGCTAACTGTCATTTTTCTGTAGAGGAGCTGAGTCCATGTAAGGAGGCAAGAGTGATGGTGGTGTTATGCTTCTTTGATGTTCACATAGTTGGTGCATTGTAATGTAAATTCCAATTCACTGGACCCACACGCACACAAAACTGACATCACAGGGACCCTAGTGGACTCGCGGATGCAGAAAATATAAATGGTGGCAATCTTCTCACCTTGGAGATGGCAGTTTGTGTGACATTTGGGTGTTTGGTGTTGTCACTTTTTTTATCGACTTGATTGTTTGGTTAGGTTTAAAGATTGCGGTCTCTTCAGAGCAATGCTCCGCAGGCTAAAATATTCTAAAGGGTGGTGTGTTTCAGTGTGATGGCAGGATATCCTAAACTAGCATCCACATGTGACAAGCTGGGGAGAGTGACTCATGTCACCTCTGCCACGGTCTGCTGGGTACCAACACCATAGGGCACTTTGAGCTTATCTCTCAGACAAAAACGGCAGAATTTAAAAGCCAGAGGATGAGAATGGGCTGGGATGTGAAGGCTGAGATAGTGTGTAGTGAGAAAACTGTCAAGTGGGATGCTAGTTGTTGTCCTGTCACAGTATTCGCCAGTTTGCCTTGTTTAAACTGTAACCCCAGTGTTAGTTTATTAAAGTTTATCTAGTTCATATCTTGCCATCATTGTAAGACTTGGATAAAGTTACACTGGATATAAAATAATGGCATTGTTCCTGATATAGGAATGGAGGCAAGAGCGATGAGGATTCATTTTGTTTAAAGCTGTCAAACTCTAAGAAAGAACAGGAAGTTGCAGTGAGATAGCCAGTATATATTTTCATCCAAGTGGGCATTTAGACTGAAAGCAGCCCGCGATTTAAAACAAAACAGGGGACGTGCTGTGAGATAATTGAATACAGCCCAAAAAGTAGCAAGCGGTGAGTTTAAAAGCTTATCAGATGCCAACAACGCTGCTCAGTTTGGCCCAACTTTCTTTTTCTTTTTTTTTTTAACTGGACCCCGCATTGTATTGCCAGACACCCCCCGTGCAGACACCCCCCTGCTGTGCTGGCGTACTGACTCCGCTCGAATGAATGAGAGGATTGTGTTTTCTTTACAACAGCCTGAAAATCCCAATATGCAAAGTAAATCCATATCCAGTGCCACGACATTTCTGCAAAGGCCGCTCTTATTTTTTACCCTTTTCAGAAGTAGCCGAGGACAAAATGTGCCAATGAGGAACTAGTGGTGCACTCCAAAAATGTGCAAGCACATGAAACAAGCACTTAATTAGAGTGAGGAGAGGTACCCGGATTTAGTCATTTTCCCTAGTGGGGAAAAATTCCAATTTGGAGCAAAATGAGCAGAAGTTAAGTTAAAAAAAACAAATGCATCGCCACCTTTTGGCATGCATACAGACTGAAAATGTAACACTCATGTTTTTGACCTTGGTTGTATAGAGAGAAATAAAGCAGCTGGGTGGCCTAGTGGGCACGCAGACCTTCTTTTATCAGAAAGGTCACAGGTTCTATCCCAGCCGACAGCAACTCTGTATCCATCAAAAGCTGTTTATCCTCTCCAAATGTCCTTCAGCAAGTCGGTAAACTGCTTCCCGCTCACCCACTGCCGCTCCGACTGACAGCTCCATATCTTAAAGGTAAACACATTTAAACATCATCTGTGACCTAGCAGGATATACATTATCTAAATAACATTAATGAATATTAATGTCGGGCCATGCGGTGCCTATTATATAGTTTATTTATCTTAAGGATGTCCTACAGCAAAGCCTGTGCAGCCCCCGCACCTCTCCCATGCACCGAAATCCGGTTTGATCGACTTGTTTGATCGAGGTATCCATCAAACGTCAGCTTCGCTTTCCAAAGTGCGTCGGGTCTCAGCCTGAATTATGTAGAAGGGGAAAATTTTTTTTCCAATATTTCTCCCAAAGCCGTTGGTCGATGTTGTATCAGCTGACCCATTTTTGTGCTGCTGCTGTAGTGATTAATTTTCTTCAAAGTGTTTGAAAACCACAGCGGAAAATAACTTCAGAAGTCCCCCTTCCCAAGAAAAAAAAAAAAAAATCCTTACAAGTTTTAATGTGTCACAGCGTTTTCGGTCCAGAGTGTGAGCGTGGTAAATACAGCAATTCATGCATATCCAGTAAGTCAAAGCACCACGCAGGCAACCCAAATGCTGAAGCTCTAACTTGTGACATTAATTATGACATGTTAATGTGCTAAGCATTTACATCTGATTGAAAGCCCTGCAGCAACAGCATAAAGAGTGAAGTTGTTGCCGCTGTAAGCCACTTGTAAGCCAATTTGTCAGAGTGAAATCAGTAAAAAAAATTTTTCCCTGTGCTGGACTCCCCTGAGAGTCATATAGCAAACTAGTGTGAATCCAGACAAAGACAAAGAGGCAGATAGGGAAAGAAACAACACCAGGTAGAGCAAAGGGGATAAACATTGTTTATGATCCCCTTTGTGCAAGGTCCCAATTTTAATTAGCTCCCAGCTCAGGAGGATTTCAGTCAAAGTCCCCTCTAAGGAGTGTCCTAGTTATGTGCAAATTGTTTTATTTGGAGTCTCAGCAAGAAGCTGATTTTTGCTCTTTGCTCATTGTTTTTTTTCTTTCTCCCCTCCTGCTGTTGATATTCCATATAGGCAGCTGCACCGGAGACACGAGTGACCCTCCTGAGAGACGTAAACGCTTCGCAGCACAACGGCACAGAGGGAGCCAGGCTGGACACTAGCCATGCTTCAGATTAAACACCATAATTATTAATCCTGCAGCCTCTAATAGAATAGAATAATGTGCCAGTTGCCAAGAGACCGCTCTGCACTTTATACATGGAGAGGCTTCCCGAGACAGGGAAGAATAGAGCTTATTCGCCATGAGCACCGAGGTGAGGAAATACATGTAGGGGTATATGAGAGGTTTTGTTCCAAACACAAAATGCTCACTTCTGGGTGGGAGGGGTGGGGGTGAGGGGGGGTTACTTTCACAGCTAAAAGGTTCTGTTTTGAAGAATAGTTGAGGATTTTAGGAAATGCTGAGTTAGTCCTCCAACTAAGTGAGCCTATTAGTCATTTGTTCTGGCCGTCTACAACATCCAATGAAAGAAGTTGTGAGATAACACTAAGGAGTGTCCAGGTTTAAAAATGATTTTAAAAAAAAGCTGGCTGTGGAGTGATGGTGGCACAAACACAATCAACTTTCAAACCTGCTGCAAGCTCATAAACCTGTTCTCAACTCCACCAGGACACCAGATTGTACACTATGCTACTCAACTCAGTCAGTCGGTCTAGTTCCAGCCTTTTGAACTTATTCACATGTTCCAGCTTTTGGCCTGTTTGACCCCTGCCCCTGAGCCACTCCTGTGTTGAAGGACTCTTGGTGGCTACTTTTTCTAGAGGCCATCCTGAACCACCTCCTGCTCTGAATCCTGCCGGCCGGGCTCGCCCCTCCCCCTGTTTGTTCAACCTGGTAAAAACTACACACTCAACGTCCCAATTACTGAAAGGACTAAGGACTTTAAGGTCCCGTTTACATGAGAATGTTTTCATTGGAAACTGTTGTTTTACCATTTTAAGAAAATCTCTTATCTCATTTTGAATTTGATGGCAACAACATGTCTCACAAAAGTTGGGACAGGGACAGGTTTAGCACTGTGCAGCATCCGCTCTTCTTGGATTCTTCTAGGATTCTTCTAGGATTCCAGCAGATCAACAGTTATGGATCTTTTTTTGCTTTGCCATATTTTTTTGTTTAATGGTGCACCAAAAGTTTTCAGTTGGTGAAAGGCCTGGACTGCAGAAAGGCTTCTACTATAAAGCCATGCTGTTGTAATAGCAGCAGTATGCAGTTTAGCATCGTCTTACTGAAATGTGCAAGGCCTTCCCTGAAAGATGTCACCTGAATGGAAACACATGTTCTAAAACCTGAATATACCTTTCAGCATTGACGGTACCTTTCCAGATGTGCAAGCTGCCAGTTCCATAGGCACTAATGCACCTCCATACCTATCAGAAATGCAGGGTTTTGAACTAAGCGCTAAAAAAAGGCTGGATGGTCCTTCTCCTCTTTAGTCTGGAGGATCCAGGTTCCATGTTTTCCAAAAATAATTTCAAATTTCGATTCCTCTGACCACAGAACAGTTTTCCACTTTGCCTCGGTCCATTTTAAATGAGCTTTGGCCCAGAGAAGAGGGTGGTGTTTCTGGATCATGTTGGCATATGGCTTCTTCTTGGCACGATAGAGCTTAAACCTGCATTTGTGGATGGCACAGTCAATAGTGTTCACAAACAGCAATTTCTGGAAGTGTTCCTGAGCCCATGCAGTGATTTCCCTGGCAGGATCATGACTGTTTTTAATGCAAAGATCACTGGCATCCAAATATTGGCTTTTGGTTTTTGATGATATTCTGTACAGTAGATGATGAAATATTCAAAGTCTTCACAATTTTACACTGAGGAACATTATTCTGAAATTGTGCCACAATTTTTAGACACAGGTTTTTGCATCTCGTTAAACCTCTGCCCATCTTTACTTGCCTCTCAAAGATGCCCTTTTTATGCTGAATCATGTTACTGACCTGCTGCCAGTTAAACTAATTAATTGCAAAATGTTCCTCCAGCTGTTTGTTCTTAGAAAGACTTAATTTTCCGTCCTTTTCTTCGTCCACATCCCAACGTTTTTGGGGTTACAAATGAAAGAAACTCATGCAAAATGAAAAACAAAAAAACATCATCCAAGCATGATTAGTAATAACAAAAAGAGAACATGAAAAGAACTAAAAGAAAAGCTCTGATTAATCACAAAATTCAAAGACGCCAATAAAGCAAAAACACAAAATTAACAACCATGACAAGTCTAGTCAGCAGACTAGGTTCCCGCATTGCTAGGTTACCAAGATGCTTAGTTCAGTGCCATCTAAAGCTGATTTATATGCATTTATTCATACAAACTCTAGGTGCTGCAAGAGCTATAGTTAAAATGTAACTATAGGTTAGAAAATCACCAGTTTCAAAGATGATACTTTTTCTCAAACATAGTAAACATGAGCTGGAAGCTTACTACTTCAACAGGAAGTCAGAAAAACTCCAGTCCATGTGGGCAGTTTATTGGTGCTAAGAGCAACACTTTGAAGACTAACCTTTATTATTATTTATATATTACTTCCTTACAGATTTTTACATAATTTATGTATCTTGTGAAACCATAACAGTTTCATTCTATTTTCTTATTTATATTTTTGTATATCATCCAATACTGTGCAAATGTTTCAGGTAGTTTATGTTTGTTAAAACATTTATGCAGTCCTTTTACAGAGTACCCAGTGAAGGATTTGTGTAGAGATAAAGGCTGTGTATAAAACATGGATGTAGCCACCCTGTCGAGTCAAGAAACCATTAGCTGTCACCCACCGGTTTCTGGACTCTGCACCAGAGTCAGCATTAGTGCTTTGGCGAGCACCATGATGTTTCCTTTGGAGCCAGAAGGGTCATATTTGGACAAGAGACAAACTTGGTTAGCAAGCATTGGCATTCATAAACTGAACATGTGCAACGCACAGACACACATACTTGCTAATTAATGTTAAGCAAAAGACCACTGCGACAGCAGAATTTCACTCAACTTCTGTGACGGTCTGTTTCTCACAGACAGCCTATATTATTTATCAGATAAAGTCAACAACAGCACAAAAACAACATCAAGATTTCAAATGTAGTCACTCCAATTAGTGGTGACGAACCCTAACAGACAGCTACAGCCACTTCTCTCAGCATCCACCTGTCAGTCAAAGCAGCCATGCCCTTAACTTTAAGCCTTAGCTGTATCCAGATGGATGCTCTCAGGGCTTCCAGATGGATCCTGATGGATCCCTTTAAGAGGTTTTATGAAAAGCAAAGCTATCCAGAGAGATAAAAATCATTTTTTGTTTCAGTCTGTAAACAGGCTAAAAAAAGAGTAAACTTTTGGAGCCAGCCTCAAATGCAAACTGCAGCCACCAGGAACCTCTTTCATGTTTCAGCCACACGGGTTCTTGCTTTCGATAAATTGGATTGCTGAGAAGCACCTTTAAGTCAGCACTGAATATTTTGTCCAATTTCTCATCATTTGATCAGAAAGCTCCTGTTTAATAAAAAAAAAACCTCTTAAATTTAATACTATATAAATCTTTATGTAAAACTGATACATTTGTTTGGTGTATTTTGTTTCAAAGAAAATGATCCAGTTCCATATTTTAGCCAAATTAAGTTATAAGTAAATTCTCAGAGAAAAAAAAGAACTGCATGTATTTTGTGGGTCATAATGTGAAATGAATGACACTGACATCAAAATTAACCATGCACATTACTGAGCAAACAGCCAGTCCATTTGTATTTGGCACATTTTCCAGGTGATGTGAGGGTTCACATGTTAACTACAGAGTTGCAATAATGCAATTCTGAAAACAGCAGAGAGACTTCCTGGCTGTTTGGCTGATGGGGCATTAGTTGCTGCATGGACTCTAATGGGATTAAATCTGCCTTGCACACTGAAATACCACTCTTTAGAGGGTCCATTAGCAAGCTGCACAGATGTTGCTGCCATGATGGCGATCCTTAATAAAGACAATGTCAAATAAGAGCTGCTTTTAATCCTGGAGATTATATATATTTACGTTTTCTTTTTTTGGTACAAATTCAGTTTCTTTTTGATCACGGACAGGCCTTTCCACGCTCAGGGTCTGATTAATGCATCGCAGCATGGCCTTTAGTTTTGATCAGCACGCCTCGCAAAACAACAATAAATCTTTTCAATCAGCACGGCTCCCGTTTTTCACACCGACACACCCTCTGGAAAGACTCAAATCAGTTTTGCTTGATTTCAGAACTGGGGACTGTTTGTGAGATGCCAATAACAGATTCACACATAAATTAAAGATTGCCCTGACTTCCTCATGTAGAGTGTCGCAATCAGGAAATACCCCTTTAGGATACCTCACTCTCACCATGGAACAAACCCACAGCTCAACCTGTGACATTTTCACATTGCCAACACACACACACACACACACACACACACACACACACACACACACACAGATATCGCAGTACAGACCAGTGGGAGCTTCAGTGAAAGTACGGAAGGAAAAAAAATGATTGAGAATAGTCACGGCTGCGCAGTCTCCACGGTGACAACGTGTCTGCTTTCAGCAATAAGACATGGAAAAGTGTGACCCCCCCCCCCCCCAAAAAAAAAGAGTAAAGAAGGAAATCATATTACAGCCTGATTTTGTATACAGCTGTGTCTAGTGTCTAAGTACTGATTGATTTTGTGGATAACATTCAGATTTCCATGGTCCCGAAATTTAAGGCAAATCCTTCTTTAAGCCACTTGCATCACATGACTCTGCCTAAAGAGAGGGGAGTCATTAATCTCTGGCTCTCTTCCACAGCATGTCTTTTGACTGTTGGGTTTTCTGTGTAATTATTGTAGGTCTCTAACTTACAATATAAAGTGCCTTGAGATGACTGTTTGTTGTGATTTGGCGCTATATAAATAATACTGAATTGAACTGAATCTTTAGAGAAGTTTGATTATTGTGTTTTAATCTACAGTGCCTTGCAAAAGTATTTGGCCCCCTTGAACTTTTCAACCTTTTGCCACATTTCAGGCTTCAAGCATAAAGATATAAAATTTTATTTTTTTTGTGAAGAATCAACAACAAGTGGGACACAATCAT
>JAMQGT020001623.1:0-116100 GCA_024447675.2 Pterophyllum scalare | reverse complement strand
CGTGTTATGTGTCATGTACTTCGTTCAGTTACGTATTGCTTCCCTGATGTTCACTGTTTCTTTGGTGTGGTGATTAAATAGTTTTGGGCAGATAAACCGTACAGTTTGTCCGCAATGAGCTCCCAGATTACTTGTGTCGGGTGGGTGAAACGAGGCGTTGCCAAGCAAACCCCGGACAAGGTAAGTGACGTTAGCATGTTCAGCCGACCGGCGGCTTGTCCGTGACCAAAATTATATACACTTAATGTATATAATGATTAAGCCACTTTTTTACATTTAACAACAGGTTGAGTTGAGCCAGGAGGAGCTCCAGCGAATCATCACTGAGGCAAAAGAAGAACTTGGGTATGTTAGATGCTTTACTGCTCCTCTGTGTGTATGTAGCCATCCGGTCTGCCCGCTGTAATACTTGTTTACTTCGAATGCGCTTAGGGAACTGGCAGCTGAGGATGAAGAGGAAGAAGGTGAGGGTGTACCTCTTGAAGAGAGTGATGCTGCTGAACAGCCAGAGGATGAGAACGGAGAGGGAAAGGAGGACAATGATGAGCTAGCAGAGTATAGGCTTGGATAAATATGATGACGAGGATACAGGTGAGGAAGGGGGAGGTGCTGTTTGCTCAGTTGAGTAGGTTTGCCACTTCACCCCGTACCTTACGTTTTTCAGGGCCTCCCCTTTAGTGACATCTAATCTTGGTGACAGCCTGGCTGGGCTCACAGTGTTCAGCTCTAATGAGGAGGATCCTTACATCACCATCAAAGACCACAGTGAGTAGCCTAGAGAAATAAGTGCATGTTTTCTGTGCTGTGCTTAGAAACCTTGAAAAGTGCAAGAAATTTGTGTTAAACTTGTGAAAATTGCCTTCCTAGGACCAGTATGAGCGTGAAGACTTCCAAATCAAAGCCACTGACAACCTTGTCCTGACAGGCAAAGCAGAGAAGGACTGCTGCACTTTGGGATCCATGGTAAATGCCTTCATCCGTGACCTGATGGATAGATGCCAATGGATTTTCTTCAGAAAATTAAAGGAGAATACCTTATTAGATGCTGCTGCTTTGGCTTACATTAAGCTAAATGTGTTACTTTGCAGTTTACAACTCTGAGGAGGACTCCCTGTATGTTCATCATCATATTCTGCTGCCAGCTTATCCGCTGTGTGTGGAGTGGCTAAACTTTGACCCAAATCCTGCAGAAGGAGCATGTGAGAAAACATCTGATAAGTGCAGTTTGTATATAATACAGTGACCAGTCTCAGGTTAGAAACACCGGTTTCCCCTGTGTGTGTGTGTGTGTGTTTCTCTGCAGCTAACTATGCTGCTGTGGGCAACATGACACCTCAGATTGACGTGTGGGATCTGGATGTGGTGGACTGTTTAGAGCCAGCCTTCTCTCTGGGGAGCAAAAAAGCCTCCAAGAAGAAAAAAAAAGGCAAAAGGTAAAACTCTGATTCAGTGTGCTGTTCATGCGGTTCCTCTAGTCTGCATATCAAAGTGTCCTTAGCAGGATATGGAACCCAGAGTTGCCCCTGATGCATCATCGGAGTGTGAGAGTGTGAATGTTAGTTTAAAAGTGCTTAGACATTGGAAAAAGTTCTTGGATGAGTGGGTGAATAAGGCTTTGAGTGCTCAAACAGAGTAGAAAAGCACTGTCTGATGAAGTTAATTTAGGGTGAGACTTTGGGTTAGTAATTAACTGATTCTCATTCTTTTTTTAATGAATACCAGGGGGCATCAGCAGAGCCTGCTGAGGGGCACACAGATGCAGTGCTGGATTTATCCTGGAACAAGCTGATTCGGTCAGTATCAGGCGGCATTATTAGTTGTTTTTTTTTCCTTTTTTTTTGTAAGCTTTTAAATGAATTCTGATTTCCAGACATCTATTTTTGACCACTCATTCTCATCTGGGTTGCGGTAGCAGCAGTCTTAAGCAGTGATCGACAGACCTTACTCTCCCCAGGCCACCTCCTCCAACTCTTCCGGGGGTTAACCAAGATCAACAGAGAAGCATAATAACACCAGTGTGTCCTGTGTCTTGCCTTAAGGCCTCCTCCTAGTTGGACATCTCTGAACTTTAACCCAAATCCTGGAGGTGCCCAGGAGACATCCTAATCAGACGCCCAAGCCACTTACAGTAGTTCCTTTGATGTGGAGGAGTAGCAGCTCTATGTTGAGCAGCTCCCAAATGACATGTCTTCATTGAGAACCCAGACTCCCTTCGGATGAAGCCCATTTTTTCTGCTTGTATCTCAGATCTTATTCTTTCAGTTGCTACCCACTGCTTGTGGCCCTAGGTGAGGGTAGAAAAGAAGGTCAGCTTTGACCGGTACAGGCTGATAATGCAACAATCCATCTGTCAATCTCCTGATCCACTCTCCCCCCATCTGGAAACAAGTAAACAACAGAAATATTTGAACTCCTCCACTTGAAGCAGCACTCCTCACCGACCCAGAGATGTCCATGTATTTTGCTCGTATTGTTTTCATGTACTGTAACTGTACACACTTGTGCGTTGGCGATTCTTTACTGAACACAGTCTTCTCTTTTTAAGGAATGTGTTGGCTAGCGGTTCTGCAGATGACACAGTTATCTTGTGGGATATGTCTCAAGGCAAACCAGCCACAACCCTGCGCAGGCACACTGATAAGGTATTCAGTGAGATCTAATAATGTAATTCATAGTTTATATTGGGTGTTACATCCCCAGAAATTGCAGCTTCGAGCTGCTGGATAACAAAATCTTTTATCTTTCAGGTCCAGACGTTAACATTCCACCCGTTCGAAGCACAGACTTTGATATCGGGATCTTACGATAAGTTAGTGTCTTCTGTTCTCCCCTCCACTAGATTTTATAGCAGAGTTTAAGATTAACAGCAGGCTTGAGGCTTAACATGTTTTCCTTTCAGGTCAGCTGTACTTTATGATTGCCGGAGTCCAGACAGCAGCTATCGGACGTGGAGGTTCAGTGGCCAAGTGGGAGCGTGTCGTTTGGAACCACTTTTCACCCTGCAATTTTCTGGTGGGTCCATAAAACACCCTGCAGGATTTTCTAGAAGACAAGCTGTGTAGAACACAGTTCCAACAAAAAAGTCGAGACAGTGTAAAACGCTGATAAAATGCTTTATTTTGCATTAAAATCCTGTATTTAACTGAACGCCATACAAAGATAACAAGGTGTTTTCAGAGCTAGCTTGTTGTGATATGTGCCAGAATTGGCACTGACTTTGCATATCAGAACGTATGTTGTGCATCACAAATCTGTCTTAGCTATATCTTCGTATCTCTGTTATTCCACATCAATTGACCAAATTTAAGAATATTTTCCAGCTTGATCATCTCCTCTAACTTCTTAAAAAAAAGCTTCTTTTTTATGAGCAAACTAAATACAGCAGAGTGTCCTATTTTGCAGTTTCCCCTTTAGGAAGTGTGTCACCCCCCTGGAATTTTTTTCAGAGAAACAGGAGATGGTCGGGCTGACCTGGAACGACCCATCTGTTATGCCATCTCCCAGCACTGCTGTCATACAGCACTGATGTTTTTGGCTGACGTCTTTCTGGACTTGAATAGCATGATTACGTATGGAGACGTTTATGCCAGTAAAACCACAATTGTTTCAGTTGCATCGTGTTTTCACTAGACAAAATAAATTGCAGATCATTTCTACTCAGTGTTTCTATTTTTCATCAGAGGCTGGATAAAATGATACAAAAGCATCAAAGCTCAAGCTCCACGCTCAGTTGCATTCCTTTTATAACTCTGCTCAGCAGCAGCTGTGAGTCCAGCTGGTGTGTGTGTGTGTGTGTGCGCGTGCAAAAGGCTTTGCATATGTCATTGTTTGTTTTTTTTTTCCCCCACAAACTCGGCGTAATATGTGTTTTCTTATGTTTTCAGGTGAGTACAGAGGATGGTTTTGTCTACTGCCTGGACGCACGCTCGGATAAACCTGTGTTCACGCTGAGGGCACACGATGAAGAGGTGTCAGGTTGGTGTGTGTGCATGTGCGTGTGTGTGCGCAGTGCTTTTTTCCATCAGCTTAAATTAAATTGGCTTTTCTGTTGTGTGAGAAAGTGGTGATTTATTTATTTATTCATGGTCATGAGTCACTTGGAAAATATGAAAGCACTGCTTGAGATTATTCATACATACCAGAGAAATGTGGGAAAACTTGTGGTTGGCTTGTTTTTCATCATCCCCTCAAAACCATTTCCTTTCTTAAGTCAAACATAAAGACACTTGTGTGGCACGTAGTGTCTGTGATTCAGGTAACCGTGTGGAGCCTTTAAAGTTACAGTGGTGACTGTGCTAAAAAAAATCACGCCTAACCCTCTTTGAATTTTTGCAGGGTTGTCCCTCAGCAGCCAGATTAAAGGATGCATGGTCACCTCTTCAGCTGACAAACATGTAAAGATTTGGGACATTTTAGGCAACAAACCCAACCTGGTGCACTCGCGGGATATGAAAATGGTAAGTTTGTGGTGTAGTGTGGTGTGGAGGTATTTTTCCTTGTGTATAAAAAGTGGCTGTTAAAGTTGTTAACCTGACTTTGTCACCTGTGAACAGGGTGTGCTGTTCTGTGCTTCATGTTGCCCTGACCTGCCCTTTGTCTATGCCTTTGGGGGACAGAAGGAAGGCCTGCGAGTTTGGGATATAAGTGATGTTGCAGCAGGTACAGTTACAGTTAAATTGTTTGTAAAGCATGTGTAGTTACCTCAATCAAGGAGGTTATGTTTTTGATAGCGCGTGCTTGTGTTGTTTTATTATTTTGTCTCTAAACACGATTGCTCAAAGTTTTTAAGCAGTTCTAATAAAACTTTTTAGGGCTGTAGAGTGGGGTCATGTTAACAGTCCATTAAAATTTGGCTGCCATCCACCAAGGTCCTGAAGGTCAATTTAATGATTTATTGGTGAAAATTGACAAAAAAACAAAAAAGCCTTATAACTTAGAAACTATGATTTTTACAAGTGCAGTTTGTATTTTCACCATATAGGAAATGATACTGGTATGTGGGGGTTCTAAACATCAGTTTGCATCCAAATATGTCACATTTGACCTCTGACCTCACTTTTACATTTCACATCTGCCTTTCTTTCAGGTTGACCCCAAAATGTATTATATATTCAAAGAAATATTTTCAAGAGAGAGGCAGATTAAAATGGGTTTTAATGGGGCAAATAACAAAAACCTGCTCTTTGCACTTATTTTTACTGCACTACAAACTTAAAAGTATTTTCAAAAAAATAGCAAAACAAAATTAATACATACAAACTACAATACAATTCCCTTAAAAGTACATACTACCCAGTGAGCGAGCAGCATTGGTGGAGGTTTGCTGGCAAGTGCGTGACTTGCTCTATGAGTCAGGGAATAATGTAAAGTGACAAACGTGAAGCCAGGTGTTCAGTTAATGATGCTGAAATGTTATTGTCACTGTTTGCTTTTAGTGGCCGAGGTCTTCGGCAGTCGAGAACGCTTGATGGCAAGTACGGAATCCCAGGCATCCGGCGCTGCAGCCACAGCAGACATGGAGGTCTCCTAGTGGCAATCTGGTTGAAACAACAGCTTCTAAACATGAATGAACTGAGTTAATGTGGAAACGCATCAAGCTGCCCCGCTTGTGTTGTGTTCATCACATTGCAGTGGCTGCTTCATGGAGGCTCCACAGAGAGGATTGCCAGTGTTTGAAAACCAGGCCAGAAGGAACCTAAGAGCTTTGTTCAGTTTCTCTCTTACCACATATAACACCACCGACAGGAACATTCAAAGACGTGTTCAGGAAATTCAAGCAACATTTGCTCTTATATTAATATAAGTGAACTTATTTTTTTTAATTTTAAGCGATTAGGTGTAATACACTTAGATTATTTTCACAAGAAAAGCATACATACTGATCTACACAATATTTTATACCCTTTTCTGGTAATAGGTAAAAATATGAAAAAAGAATACAGTTATGTGATTTGGCCAGTGTGAAGAAAAAGACTCCTCCAACTGTTGTATATTCAAGAAATAAACACAGTTCATAAAATGTGTTGATTTTGTTTTTCTTATGGGTCTGAAACCACTGCAAAGTGTGAACGGTCCTCTCCCATATCTTTCACTGATGATTTTCTTAATTTTTTTTTTTAACCTGAAGTAATGTTTTTTTAAGGCAGCAGTTTTTGCTTTGGTGGAGCTATCAAGCATGTTTTTGTGAAATCTGTTAAAAACTAAAAACTGTCCTCTGGCTGCTCCCTTTAGGGGTCACCACAGCATATCATCTGTCTCCATTACACACTATCCTTAGCATCCTCTGTCACACCAACCGTCTGCATGTCCTCCTTCACTGCATCCATGAAGCATCTCTGTTGTCTCCCTCTTGTCCTCCTGCCTGGTAGCTCCATCTACAGTATCCTTTATATCCACTGTCCTCCTTCTGCACATATCCAAACTTTGACTCCTCCTTTATATAATGGACTAGTTCTTATATAGTGTATCTACTCTAGCTGAGCACTCAAAGCACTGTATACAGCACATTTGCATTTACCCATTCATACAAACCCTTTTCTATTTCTTGCTTTCTATCTAACATTCACACGCATTGCATCAGAGAGCAACTTGGGGTCCAGTATCTAAAATTTATTTATTTTTAATTCTAAGTATTTAAAACTCACCTTCACTACCTCTACTTCTTGCATTATCACCGTTACACCTGTATCCCTGTTGTTTACACACGTGTATTCTCTTTTTTTTAACGGATATATTTAGGAATTTCTGCATATATCAATTTTAGAGTTTAATATTTTGTGTGTTTTGCCAGGCAAGGAAACTGAAACCTGCCATTTTAGCTACATAAACAGCTATAACTTAGTAAAAACAAAATGCAATGCAAATAGGAGCTTAGGTATCAGGAGGTTAAAAAAATATTTCTTGCAACTGTGTAAAATTATTTTTTTTTAGATTTGATGTTGGATTACATTTTCTTTGTAATCCAGTGGATTATATTGCTATTATAAAAATACTATGGACTCAATGATATGAGACGTCAAAGAGCTCTGAATAAATCCGCGTGTTCAAAAAATTTTTTGAAATAATTGAAGGTGGTAGTCGTAGTAGTGGAACTGTTAAAGTTGAGTCAGAAAGCCGAGACGGAGCAATTATAGTGATGCACACCCAAAATACCTAAGCATGGCGTCGGGTCGTTTGTACAAACTACATAGTCTCCTAACACAATTCTCCATTCGCACCCACTTACCGTATGTACAAAGTAAGTTTGTGCTTTATTTATTTATTGGCGGTCATGTCAGTTTAAGCGAGTTTGTATTGGTAAACAGCGATGGCGGCGGTGAAAGCTAACGGCAGCTAACCTTGACAGTTCAGGTAGACGCTGTCAGGTGGCTAGCACTGAGTCTGTTTTCACTGTCCAAACCATGTTTTGCGCGTGAAAGCCCAGTGAATACTTTAACAGCTCCAATTACAGATTACTGAATGACTGTAAATGTAACGCATTTTGGAACGTCATTGCTGTTATGAATTCCTGATCATTGTGTGATGCTCTACAAGCTTTCAGAGTTTCTTAAATTTCTAACTAAGAAGTTGAAACGTGAACATTTGTGTCATTAATTGCATGGACGCGTGTTACATCTGTTTTGGTTGTGTTTTGTTTTCCTGTTGCAGCTTGTTTGGTCGCAGTTCGACAGAAGTCCAGTGTTGGTGCGCCTTTTCTTGATGGGCATAACTGGTGTGTATTTGTAAGATTGAAATGAGATGACCAAATTGGAGTGATCAGCTTGACTTGGGTTAGGGTTAGCACTAGGTATAGCACTGTGCAAAAGTCTTGGGCCTGGCCTAAGAATCAATCAAGCAGAAAAAGGCACCTAACTCAAGGGATGAGCATGGGTTGTGTTCACACATAATAGACAACTTAGCAAAGAGACAATTTAAAATGGTCTTTAGGCTCTTCGTTACTAGCAGCTTTCTGCAAAAACACAAAGATAACAGTTTGACAGCCATAAAATAGTATTTTTGTACTAACAAGGTGATTTCCAAAGAGCTGCAAGACAGAAACTTGGCATAATATCAGCACAGTGTGCAGTGTGTTATTAAAAAAAGGAAACTAGACAAGGTTAGGACAAAAGAAGTGGCAGGCCTAAAAGACCATCTACAGCAAATGAACAGTATCTGAAAGGCATGTCCTTAAGAAATGGAAAATAATCCAACAAAGACCTGACACAGGATCTGAGAGATGCATCTGGCCCATCATCTACTGTTCACTGAAGCCTCATCAGAAATGGTCTCAGTGCAAGGGTGGCAGTCAAGAAGCCATTCTTAAGGAAGAGAAACAGGAGAAAAGGCTGAGTTATGCCACATTATACAAGAATTGCACTGAAAAATTAGTAGCAACCGGTCTTGTGGAGTGAAGAATCCAAATTTGAAATTTTGGTTCAAATCATCATCAAGGTACAACAGTGAGTGTCTGCAGCCATCTCTAACACGTAGGAGAATCTGTAATGGTTTGGGGCTTCATTTCAGGAGATCTTGTCAAATTTGATGGAATTATGAAAGCATAAAAATACCATCAGATACCATCTGGAAACATTATTGAAGCAGTGTGGGATCGTTTTGATAGAGAACACAAAAAAGGAAGCCAAAATCCAAAGAAGAGCTTTAAATGTCCTGGAGAAGTATTCCTGAAGACTAGTTAAAGAAATGACAAGAAATCTGACAGAGTTCAGACTGTGTTGAAGAATCAAGGTAATCATACCAAATATTGACTTTCAAGCTTGTTAGAATTATTCAAACTTAAAATTGCTGCATCTATTTGCTGTTTTCCAAGAAAAACATAAAGCAATCGGCGATAGCTCAAGACTTTTGCACAGTGCTGTAGCTGCAGAAATATTAAAAAGTTTGGTAGCTGTATTGTCAAAAAGTGTTTAAAAAATTGCCATGGCTCCTTAAGTGGCTAGTAATGGGTTACATAATTGTGACATTGATACTAATCTTCCAATTTCTTGGATTTAGTAATGTGGAAATTGGTGTGACTTCAGATGGAAAAACCATAGTGTGCCACCATCCCACTGTTGACATTCCTTATGAGCTTACCCAGGTAAGGGAGTGCTGTGTAGTTTATTTTCGAAGTATTTTGGATAGTTTTAGACCTGTTCTTACTTCATAACAAATAATATTAAAAAATTCAAGACGTACATGTATTCAGCACATAATGAGTGAAAGAGCTGCAGGATTGCTTGAAAACATTGTATATTTACAAAATGGGAAATAAATCTTTGCAGCCTATAGAAAGACCAGACCCCCTGGCCAACCAGGTCGAGACGCACGATCAGGTGTTAAAGGCCCACCTTAGCAAGGAGGTGCTCAGGGACAAAGAGGGCCCCACTATAGAGGAGCTGAGCAAGATGTTCTTTACTACAAAACACCGCTTTTATCCAATTGGACAGTAAGTACACAAGTAACACACATAGACAAAAGTCATTGATGAAAATGATGACAGAGATTTGTCCAGATATTACTCATGTCGTCTCCCTTTGCTAATTTATTACTAATTTATTCCTCTAATTTATCCCATTCAGTGAGAGGTATTGTGCAGAAACAATTGGAGTTTATTTGATATGTCTGTGTTCTAGCTGACATTTGATCCAGTTACTGGCAAGCTGAAGGTCAGAAATACCATATTGGCAAGAATTTATTCTTGAAAGTGTGTTACTCAGCCTTGTTTCATCTGGATTGGTGATTTAACAGTGCTTGCACAGCAGGGTTGGATCAGTTGCAAACTTTGATAAGGAGACACTGGCTCCTGCTGATTTATTCTTTGGTTGATTGTGAAACAGTTGAGCTGGAAGAAAATGTTAGGTCATTAAAAATGTGTCTGTACTTGTTGTTCTGTATTGATTGTTCTTCTGTTCACAGGTATCGCAGGAGACGTATGAATAAGGACCCACCAAAGGACCGATAGTCGACAGCTTAAGCTACCAAACAGCAAATTAAGTTCTTTTGTTGTCACTGTAATGTTTAATAAACTGTTCAATAATAAGTCAGTTGTTACTCGTTTTTTATAAAGTGCTGCTACACTGGAATCATTTATGGACTTTGAAGTTATGGCAGAATTTTCTTTACACTGATACTGTAAAGCAGTGGTTTCCAAATAGTGTGGTCAGTCACACAGGTGGGCCTTGATGCCATACAGTATTACTGCAACACACAAAGTCTCTGTTTGTTTGCCTGCAAACTCTTTCTACATTATCAGAAGTTGAGAAACTAAAACTGGCACACAGGCAAATCTTAGGCCCCTGAAGGTCTGGAAACAGATATTGTGATGCCATCATGTTACCTAGCAACCACCTACAAACCTAGCATTTGTGCACCTATAATACCTTATAAAAGCATATTTTCATTTCATGATGGTAACCTCTCATTATATCCACAAAACTTTAATTATGCATGATAATTTATGATGCACAGACTAAAATTGCAGACCAAACTACTGTAGTTAGGCATGTACTAGTATACATAATGAAAATTAAACTTCCTATATTTGTACTTTGCAGACATGCGTTGCCCAATAGAGGCAACTTCTATATGTCTGAAAAAAGTAAGAACATGTTAAAGAGACTCCACTTCTGTTCCCTAACTCTTAGCAAAGATAACAAAATTTGTGTGTGGTGAAATGGATCACTTTCAAACCACAGCTAACCACCAACACAGCCGCAAAACAAGAAGCGTAAAAGTCATTCTCTTTTGGTTGCGTTTTGTGGGCCAGCTGTGGCCACAAGTCGTGCTTGATGTGGGTTGTGGCTGGTGTTGAGTGTGTCAGATGTGACACGAATGACATAACACACCTGACACACTTGCAATGAGTCAGCTTGGGCAAATTAGCCCAAAGAAAACTGCATATGTGGGATAAATTTGGGCCAAACAGTCATTGGTTTCTGAGTTATGGCTTCAGCAAGACCGAGGATGTCAAAGTCTTAGGCTGGGAAGGGTTTACTCACGTTGCCAAGGAAGCTGAAGATGTAACCTTTGTACAAGTGTCTGATAAGGTGATGGAGGCAGGCTATAAACTAGTGCAAAAAAAACAAAACACTGCTGGTCTGCATCACAGTATGAACAACTCCTGAAGGAAGGAAAAAAAAACCCTCTATACCAATCAGCCACAACTCCACTTTAAACAGCATGTTTCATGAAAACAGTGGGCAGCAGACTTTAAGATACATTTTCCCTTGTTAGGTGGGTGTGTCAGAAGTGTATATAAATCCTGCTGTAAAAGGGGCAGTGCACATAATCAGCTAGTGGCCTCTCTGAGTTGGACAGTAGGCCCTGAAACATAAAAATCTGCACAGGAATCAGAATCAGAATGTCTTTCACTGTCACTGCATTATAAAATACAACAAAATTGAGGTGCTACATCTGCAGGTATCTTAAGATAAATAACACAATATAAAAAACAAGCCATTCAAGCAGTAAAGCAAGCCCTTTCTGTAAGATTATAATTATCAAAATGAAGGAACCAAGAATTAATTAAATTTAGAAGGTTTCATGGCACATTATAGTAATCATGCTTAATTTAGGACAGTAACTGCACTTGGACAAAAACTGGTCTTTAGTCTGCTTATCATTTGCTTGATGGAGCTGTAGTGTCGACCAGAGGGCAACAGGTCAAACTGCAAGTGTCCAGGGCACGAACTGTCTTCAGTGTCTCTTACTGAGTACTCATTCAGTTTCACGTAAGACTTACCTTAAGTCAGGCAACTTTCTAAACCTTCCTTACCCAACTTTTCAATAGTCATGTTTTTTTTAAAAGTAGTTTCAGTATTTATTTTGAAATCTTTGCTCAAATACACTATTCATATAATAATTCAAACTTTTACAAAAGCAGTTGAATAATGCCTTGTAAGCTAAGAAAACCATTCATGCTTATTTTATTAAAGTGATCTGGTAACAGGATTAAAATTTGAGTAACAGCGTTGAATGGATATATTACTTTTATTTGTAAATCATGACATACATGTGACAAATAATCAGAACCACAGAAATGTTGCTTAATAATGTTTTATATGTATGAAACAGGGTTGCAAGTAAATGGACAGGTTCTTATATAGTGCTGTTGTACTCTATCTGAGCACTCAGAGTGCTTTCTTACTACAAGCCTCATTCACATGTGTGTTTTTTTTAACCTACTATTCACAGACTCACACATTTCAAAGGATGCATCAGGGGCAACTCAGGGTTCAGTATTTTTAAAACACAGACTAGAGCAGCCAGGAATCAAACCATCAACCTTCTGATTTGTAGAGAAACAACACCCAGTATAAGTAGTAAGTAGTCACTTCTTCTTTGTCATGTCATCTCACTGGTTTGTCTCTTCCTTTTGCAGGGTGAATAAGTTTCAGTTACAGGGTTGCACATATGTTGTGGGAGACAGTTTGCAGTGGATAACTACTGTTCTTTAAAATGTTGGTTTAACAATTATAAGAGATATGTTTTGACAAAATCAAAACAAAAAGGTTGATTTCTATTTTTTTTTTTTTTTACAGTTAGATTTTATATGTGATTTGGTTATCAAGAAGTTGGAACAAGACGTCATTTTGGGGGTTTTCAAGAGCTATTTTGTATTTTAAATAACATTTTTGAACCACTTTTTCAACAAGAAGGATTACATGTTGTCTCAGGGCACGTGTAATTTATGCAACAAATGTATGTTTAAGTATTTTTTGCATGAATTATTTTCAAATTCTTGGGTGGGACAGAAAAAGTCCTGCAATTTTAAAATGGCCCTTTTGTACAATTACAGAACATTTACTTTTTCTTTCCCAGATAATAGCAGCTGCTCTAAAATTTTATTCAGGGCACTTTAAAAACATTTAACAGAAAACTTCTGATTCAGTTTATGCAATATATTTATCTATAATTATTTTTTATTATTATAGCAGTTATAATTTTCAGACTTTCAGACGTCAGCACACTTGCTTACGTCATTTCAAGCCACCGGAAGCGTGAGTTTTCTGTCCCCGCCCCAGCAGCTCAGTCAATCCAACCTGACGAGAAGGCGAGTCCACGGCTAAAAATATAATAGCTAACACAAGATGGCCGGTCTCCCTCGTAGGATTGTAAAGGTACTCTTTGCATCAGACAATGTGTATATATCACAATGGCCCGTTGGGTGCGTTTTATAGAGGTTATCTGGTCACAATATGGAAGTAAAAGTGCAATCATCTCGCGTGTAGCCTGGCGTTAGCACGGCTAGCATAATTAGCTCCTATCGAGCTGCTAGCTAGTCTGTGTTTTGTTTGCCACTTCCGTTTACTGAAATCTGCTGGGACCGTGGTTGAATTTCTGTTTGAGAAGAATTCTTAACTTGTCGAATTTGCTATGCTAAACTATCACTTTTCTAAGTTTTCAGTATGAATCGACAGATTATTAAAAAAATATGTACCAGTCGCCCTATGAATGGATTCGCTATGTGAGCTAGGCTAGCAGGTTCAGCGTTGCCGAGTCGTACACATGCCTGCTGCTGATGTGAAGCGCTGTCCTTGTGGTCACGAAACATATATATTAAGCGAGCACGTCGGGATTGCTTCTTTTGTTTGTGTTTTGTGTTAAAATTAACATAAATACGTCAGGAATTTAAGGCCCGTGGGGTTGCGTTCTTCTCCCTTCGCCTCACCGCAGCCTCGCTGGGCCAGGCCCGGCCCGGTAGTGGGCGCGATCAGCCTTTTCCGCTACGTCTAGCAGCTCTTTCTCAGGTTTAACAGGTTTTCACAACCAGTAACACAACCGTAGACAAAGTGGAAAAACCTGACTGGGCTTCTATTTATAAACCTGTGGCATTTTCTTTTACATTCACAGGAGAGAAACCCTTTTTCAATTCTAGAGTGAACCGGTTTCCTTCCTGTTTATTGCAGATGTTTTGGTGCACCTGCTCAAACGAATGCAGAAATATGAAATAGATGGGCCACTTCCTCCTTTTCATTTTCGCACAGTGTAGCACATACACTAGTGATATACCCGGTGAAGTGGAGTAAATCTTATAATGAAGTAGTTTTCAAAAGTAGTTTTAACAAATTTAGCCACCGACAGACAAATAATATTGAATTTATTCTGATGACTGGTTGCTTCTTTGAATAGGAATATTTCTTGGTTTATTAATTTGTTTGTTACTGGATGAGAGAAAAGCGATTTGAAGAGCTTCCTTTAAGTCAACTTTGACTGCCCCTCATAAACAGAAGTTGTGAACAGCGGGTGAATGAAGCTGCTGTGCTTACAGCCAGATCTGTGGGCCCAGGAGTAGAAAAAAACGGACGGATACAGAGTCTCAAACATAAGCTTTTGGTTCACATAGACTGCACATATGCTAAACTCATTATTAGAAAGTTTGACCATGCTCTGTATGTACAGCAACCGCTGTAACAGAAAAGACCGGGCATAACAGGTCCACCTTAATAAGTCATAAGTCAGATGTTGATGGCAGAGTGCGTTATTGCACCTCAGTGTTGCTAAAAAAAGAAGAAAAAAAAGTTGTGGGGTGTTCAGCTGCAAAAATGTTTCAATGTTAAAGTTAAGAACCACTTGTTTAAAGCAGGAAGAGGACTGAACTGTGAAGTAAACAGACTGCAAGAAGTTACAGGAGGCAATAAAAAGAAAAGCTATATGAAGAATTTGTTTTTGGCTTTTTGAAATGATTGCAAAACTTTTCAGCAGCTTTTAGATTTAAATAAAGTGAAGCCCCCTGAGTTGTCAGTGGGAAGCACTGCATGAATACTCGACTACCTTTAGTTTCTATTTTAAATAATAACTTGGGGAATAGCTTTCTTTCTGTCTGTGAAGTGGAAAGTGTGTGTGACTAACTGGGGTGAAATTGTATGTTTTGATCCATTATGCACTTAAGTCTGTTGTTGACACCCCCACAGTGCTTCATGCAGCACTTTTTTTTTTTCCTTTTTAAATTTGAAATGTCAGTAACTGTTATGTTTCTCGCTATGACCACACTCAGGAAACGCAGCGGTTGATGGCAGAACCCGTTCCAGGGATCACGGCTACGCCTGATGAAGGGAATGCACGCTACTTCCATGTGTTCATCGCAGGGCCTCAAGATTCTCCCTTTGAAGGAGGCACATTTAGACTTGAACTGTTTCTTCCAGAAGAGTATCCCATGGCAGCTCCCAAAGTGCGATTCATGACCAAAATCTATCACCCCAATGTCGACAAACTGGGAAGAATATGTTTAGACATTTTGAAAGGTAAGAAAACCAAGATGAAAATAATTTGCCTGTTTATTTATATATATATATATATATATATATATATATATATATATATATATATATATATATATATATATATATATATATATATGTGTGTGTGTGTGTGTATAAAAAGAGGAAAAAACAGTTAAAGCTGCTGTGAGCAACCAAAAAAATGTGCTTATGGCTTTTATGCCTTTATGGCAGTCACATGTTCATTTACTTTCAGCTCCTAATAAAAATTTGGTAGCTTGTCTTGCTTTAGGGAAACACTCATTGCATTGGCATTATTCTGTTCTTACACTGAGCAGGTATTGAACACCAGACGTGTTCAGGCCTGTTATAGAGAAAAGCCTGCCTTCAGTTTTATATAAAGAATTGATGGGCTGGGAGAGGAGTGAAGCAGGGTGATTATTTTCAGTGGGGGATTGTAATAATATGAACCCTTTCATATTATACAGAACTGTTTGATTTATTGTTAATGTGAAAATATGAGGTTTTTAAATTGTTTTTTTTTGTAAGAAAAATAATTTTTTTAAAATTCAGCATGTGTGTTATTCTGGATCAGGCACAACATCTGCAATTTACAAAAAGTAAAAAAAGTTCATGTCTTGATTAATCCAGCCATAAGTCTGTTTTCCACTTTGCCACAGTCCGTCTTAAATGAGTTCAGGTCCACACACCTCAGCTGGAATTCACAATCTTGTTTATGTATATTTTTTTCTTTACAGGCTAGGATTTTAACTTGTGTTTATGAATGCAGTGACAAACTATGTTCACTGGCTCTGGATTTGCTTCTTTTCATAATATTATGCACTGTAGGAGATGAAAGTGACTCCTTGCATTTATTGTTGAGAAAGCAAAATAAAATGTTTACCCATGCAATCTCTTTGTAGTTGCCGTTTTTGTTGCTACTGTGCAATGTGTTGCAGAGTGGTATTGTACTGTAATTATACAGTACAGTACTTTGTTTTATTTTGTTTTATTGTCCCATTTAACCCTCGAGCCTGTTCTTCTTATTCTGATCTTCCTACAGACAAGTGGTCTCCAGCCCTGCAGATCCGTACAGTGTTGCTATCTATCCAGGCGTTATTAAGTGCTCCCAATCCAGATGATCCACTGGCAAATGATGTTGCAGAGCAGTGGAAGAAAAATGAAAGCCAAGCCATTGAGACAGGTGAGAATATTCATGTTTTCATTAGATCACTGAGGATGGGCTTTGCTAAACTGTATTACTGCTGCCACAGGAGGTCACAGGTTTCAGTGTGAGAAGTTCTGTAACAGACATCAGCTCAGATCCTGACCTTAACTGTCAGGTGCTTTACAAATCACTGTAAATGATCCAAAGCTGTAGTGAATTTTCTCAATGGTGCATTTCCCGTGCGGAGAAGAATATCAGCCAGGAAAAAAAAACAAAACAACTAACTTGTCGGTGACACTGTGGGAGAGGCCGGGCTGCTAACCCACAGTAAATAAAGCCAGGTAATTGGAGCAGTCCTCAAGTTTGCTTGCTATCTGAAACAGAAGAGAGCTACTTATGTTTGCAGTTCTCCCAATGTTCTGGGAAACATTTATCAGCTCTTGTAAAGAAAATAACATGATTTTTTTTATGGACATGTGTGGCTTTATGAGCTTTTTAGAGGATCAAGTAAAAGAAGTTGACTGGTTTGTCTCGACTGCTGCGCCACTTCTGAGTGCACACAGACAATGAAATACTTCTGTCATGTTTACCTTGATGGTATCATTTGAAACTGAGTGAATAACAAGAATGATGATAAAACAGCAGTTAGCTGCAGTGTGCATGTGTTCTTACTTGTTAAAGGCGGTCTGAGATGGACTTTTAAACAGGGTTTCTCTGCCACTTCCCATGGAAATGTTTGACTAACCGAACAAATACATAGTTTAAATATTTTGCTTATGATTTGACTCTAACAGCAAAAACCCAATTAAGTGAGAAGCCTTTTGTTTTTGTTTTTTTAAAGTTATCATTATTTGAATGCATTTGTATGCCCATCAGCTTCTTATGGCTCACTATGAAAAGAAAAGACTAAATATTTGGAAATTCTGTGACCTCTGGCTGTTGTTCTGGGATTAGCACTTCCTGAATATACTTTAGAGCATTTATTTACTGTTATTTACTCAGCTGATGGCCCTCACACACAAGAAAAAACCCCTTTGTTTTGTCTCCTCCTCAGCCCGAACATGGACCAGGCTCTATGCAGGCAACAGTGAAGTATAGAAGAAGAGAAACGAGGCTTCTGAATGTGATCCACAAAATATACTCCTATTCTGTCATTTGAATTTAAAGGACACAAAAAAGAGGAAAAAAATATAATAAGTCCAAATCTATTTGAAAGAAACGACATGAGCAGCAGAGCTCTGGGTGACTTATGTTAAGACGTGTTCAATGTGTGTTAGCCTTTTTTTGTTTTGTTTTGTTTTTCGTTCCCCCCCCCCCCCCGTGTTGCTATTTAAATGCATGGACAGAGAATTACACCCTCCCCATTACAGTCTTAAAACTCACAATGCGATGTGTTGTCCGAACCAGGCACATACTGGTACGTTTGCAAAGTGTACATGCATTAAAGCTGTCGTTCTTTTAACACATGTATTATTTGTCAACACATCTGTATGTCTTTTTGTGTCAATTCAGCACAGCACCAGTAGTAGTAGTAAACAGACACAAAAATGTTAATAATGTAGTTTCCCATAACTTCTTTATGGGGGGCAAGCCAAGTCATTCTTAAAAACAAAAAAACTGCCTTTTACTCGTACAGCAGAGGTGAATCTGAAGGATTTCACATGGGAAATGCATCATCAGATTCTTATGCAATTTCACATAAACTGTAATTTCAGCTGTTGAACCCTCCAAAACTTAAAAAAAAAAGCCTGGAGTAAGTAGGAGAAGGGTTTACTGTAAATTAAATGACGCCCTGAAGTTGGCTGGATGATGGAACTCATACTGCGTCCCAGCCACACGTCACATTTTAAAGGATTTAGTCAGATTTGAGTGTCCTGCAGTATTTTTTTTTTAGTTTTTTTTTTTTTTTTTTTACATCTATTCATTATTTACATTTTAACGTTGGAGTTAGATGCACAGAAAAGACAGTAGAAATCTGCTGGTTGGTTAGAAATCTATTGTGTGACAGCGTCAACATTTAAATCCCCACAACTTTGATTTAATGTTTCTTTCATTCAGTTTTTTTTTCTTTTCTTCTCAGTTTTTAGACCCTGTTGAGTTTGGTGAAGGTGAGCGGAGTACTTCCACATGCTTAAAAGGTCATTTCCAGCACATTCAGGGAGGCAAATGACGCGCGCCGTTAAAAGGAATCGTAAATGTGTAGCAGAGAAGCATGTGTTGGAAATGACGCCCTTCTGCTACCGCAGGGGTCACCGGAAGTGTAGGAAGTGAACTTGTTTTGGGGGGATTTTCATTTTTAACTGTCTGTCCATGCTATATCTGTGTTGCCTGTTCTCCATTTTATTTTCAGTGTTTCTTCATTAAAAGAAGGCATGTACCATAACCAAGCTGATATCAGGGCAGTTCAAACTAGATTGAAATCACATAGCTGAGGGGGTGTTTTCTTTAAAGGGGAAGTTCAGGTTTTTGCTATTGATAATAAGGTTGTTTTCTAGGTTACCTGCTTTTACATTCAGTTAATTCCCGTGGGTAAATTCGGTCATTGTGGAAGCAGGAAGAGAGTGGTGCTCCAAACAAAACATCCAAGTTTTAAAAGGATTTTCAATTGGCTGAAGAGAATTGATGTCATGCACATTTTATGATAATCCCACAAAATCTAGGGTGTGATTCAATCTGTCGAACACTTTTGAAAATACCTAAACTTTCCCTTTTAAAGGGATCAGATCATGACTTTAAAAGGCTCACTGCTACATTGTGGCTCCTCTGAGAGAGGATTTGTTTGTAGCTTTTTATTCTTTCCATCTCTTGGATTATCACAGGCTCATTTTTGCTTAGATTCGTTCGTGTCCTCGCCCAGAAATATTAACTCTTTCTAACTGCTAAATTTACTGAAGTCTGCAAGATGGAGCACGGCTTAAAACCTGCTTAATTTATTGTTTCCCTGAGGGACTTGATGGTAATCTAAAAGAAGAAAACAGTCACTCACTGGATTTTTGAAGCGTATTGATCAAAATACTGAGAGATCAGACTGATTAATCAGCTCCCCATGTGATGAATAAAAAGAAGAGTTCTGTCGGTAATTTCAGTGCATTTGCATACATGGCTCTTCAAACACTCTGGTAATAAACTGAGATGAGTAAGTAAGAGGAGTCTTTGTTTTATGATGAATGGATGGATGTGTGTTTCCAAAGGTGAAAGCTTACAGATACACTAAAAAAAAAAGAAAAAAAGGTGGATGGATCATGAATTTCGTCTGTTTGCGTGTTGTGTTTAGATGCTCAAAAAGCTTAAGGGAACAGTCGAGCATCGCAACGTAACACAATCAGTTAAACTTGGGGGATATCAGTCTGCCTGGTTGGGAAGCATAAACCATTTGTGAATCCATTTTGCCTGCTTTAGTGCCAATAAAAGTGCCAACAGGTGCACTGGAGAGCCAAGGAGACAAAAGGAGTGGTTTTGCAGATGGTAGCCACAGCGCTCACCTTTTCCCTCCTGACTGATTTTTCTGTAGTGCAATGCACAGTGTTGATCTTCGAGCACAGGTCCAGTTAAGGACATTGGGACTTCATGCCACCCTTGTTGAGTCAGAAATGTGCACAGCTCCTACTGGAGGTCATTTTGTAGGGGTCTGGCAGTGCTGCTCCTCCTCTTCCCGCCTTCATAAAGGGCCAGATGCCAGTCCCGCTACTGGGTTGGTGCCCTTCTACAGCCCTGTCCCACTCTCCTTGTGTAGCAGCATGTCATCTCCGGGTAGCTTCCTCACGCTGTCCTTGGAGATGGCGCAAACCTTGTGACAACATGCTTGGATGGGATGCAACAAGGACACTAACAAAAACCAAAACTAAAGACAACATAATGAGGATAGATGAGGAGAAAGCAATGGTCTGTGGCCTCCACCTGTAAAACGATTCACTTTTTGGTAATTGTCTTGTCACCTCTCCAGTGCAACTGTTTCATTTGTACCAAAGCAGGTGAGGCGGATTCACAATGCTTTTTGATTCCTGACTGGATAAACTGACAGCCCCTATGTTTAACTGACTTTGTTATTCTGTGGTCATTGAGGGTTTTGTGCATTTTTGAACAGTGTATTTAAAATTTCAGGCAGCAGAATATGTTCAGTTTTAATCAGAACAAATAAACATTTACCAAGAATGCTACAAAGTTGCGAACCATCCTTTTGCAAGCAGTAGGACCATTCATGTCCACCTGAGGGAGACATCCACACTTTTTTAACCATGCTGAGTCACAAATGTACTGCATTTCAGTTTTTATAGAGTGAAGGATCTGACAGGGAGGCCGCGTTACTTTCGGGTACATTTTGTCCTTTCTTGGTTGGACATTTAAAACATTTGACAGCAATGTATGGCTATGTTGATAAGAAATGCATACAAAACAAAAATAAAATACAGCATAAAATTACTAAAGTGCAAAATGTTCACAGTTTAAAAATGGCATTTCTTTGAGGTCAGTGAAATTTTGTGGTTGAGCTCCCCATTAAAAAATATGGAAGTCATTCACAGAACTATTACATTTCCCTGTGGACACACCCGGAAATACTGAGTCAGAAACCCCGTGAGGAACCACCCTGTCACTCAGCACATAATATGTGCATGAGTTTAATATTGCAGCATTTTTGAAAAAAATCATATTTTGGGGATTTTAAGTAGTAGTGAGATCTCACCAGCTGGTGGCTACAATGTTTTTAAGAGAACAATTTTTATTGTTATTATTGTTACAGAAAGAGCAACTTACCACTTTCTTTACTTGATAGATTCACGGTTTGAACCACAGAAAGGTAATCTGTAAAATTAGCTGGAATTAAAATGCATTAGTCTTGACGGCATCTAGTTAGTATTATAACTTGACAAGCATTTACCATCCAGATTCGAGACTCATCGGACCAGGCATTTTTTTCAGTATTTTTCCACTTTTCTGTTCAATTTTTGGTGAGTCTCTGCAAATTTTAGCCTCACTTTTCCTGCTCTTAGCTGACAAGAGTGGCACCCAGTGTGATCTGCTGCTGCTGTAGCCCGTCGGCTTCAAGGTTCTACATGTTTTGTGTTCAGAGATGCATACCTTTGTTGTAATGATTGATTATTTGAGTAACTATCAGGTCAAAGCAATCTGGCAACCATGTAAAGTTACTCAAATCACCTTTCTTCTGCATTCTGATGCTCAGTTTGAGCAACTATGTCTGCATGCCTAAATTGGCTGAGTTGCTGCCACGTAATTGGCTGATTTGCAATAGGGAGTAGGTGAAAAGAAATGAAATTAGTATGTACAGTATATATGATAAAAAGCTTATAGAATATTATAAAGCATTTAAAGTCTTATACATTCAAATTCATTGTAGAATTTCACAAAATCCACGTTTTTTTCCCCCTGTTTTTGAAGATATGCTATACAAATGAAGCTAAAATTGTATGCTATTAAGAAAATCTGTATCAGCCAGTCATGTTATCAATATCTTCACCAGATGGTGCTATAAGCAAAGGTACCATACAGCTTTCTGGGACTGAGACATGTTCTTCCTCAAGATTTGCATTCTTTTCAGTTTAGTCACATCTTGCCAGGTATTTTAAGCACTCGATCATCTGACAGAATACGTTCAACAGTTCCTCTTAACCTCCTGCAGAAGGCACCTGTTCTGGAGGCCTCGTGTTTCTTTACCTGTAAAAACTGTTTCACAATGTTTTATGATCGTGGTGTGGTTTGGTTTACATGACAACTGCGAATCATTCAGGCTGGTATGTGGCCATTCTCTGAATGAATGTTCAAGAAACGATTCCCGCCTCGCTATCTGCCATTTCTGCAAAACATTAACCAGTTTCAGAGGCGGTTATCTCTTGAAAGGGTTTGCTGTCACAGTGGTCATCTTCAGAAAATCTCTGCTTAATGCTTAGATTTCAAAGTCTTAGTCATTAGCACTTGACACATACCTCAGATATACTTATCAGTTCATACACACGGGCACAAAAACATTACATGTCCACATAAATATGTGTTTATTGTTTCTGGTTAATTATGATGTTTAAGAATCAGAGTCCTTATCTGGTGCAGTCCTCTGAGAAATGGTTAATCATCACCTTGCATTTGACCTAGTGTTATTTAGAACACATGTTATGGTTTGTTTTAGCCAGCTTTGTGGGACATATTGACAGACTTTGCGACTTTATTGTTTGACAAACATTTAGAGGGTTTCCCTGCAACATTTCTGCCCACAGAGATACCAAATGTAGAGTTGCAGGCACGTGTCTAGAAAGAGTGAGCCTAAGTTTTTTCCCCTTATTTTCTAAAAGTGTTTATATTTGGGTTTTAAAATATAATTTATTTATTTAATTTCGTAATTATGTTTTCTATCCATTTTATTTCCTAGCAATATGCTTTTTGCAAATGTGGATTCTGGTGGAAAATTACTGTTTAATTTTCACTGACAACTAAAAGTAGTGAAATCTGCCAATAAATATTCTCATCGGTTTTCATACTGTAGTTTTATTAAAATTTCCAGTTTCGACTGGTGCATAGTGAGTTTAAAAGGTCAAGAAATAATATATCCACATTTTATGTAAAATGAAATGTTGCATTTACTGTTTTGTTGGTGTGCTTTGTCTGGTTTTGTGTTTAGTACCTAATGGACACCATATATAAGTAAAGCTTAAAGTAGTACAATAAATACCTGAAACCATAAGGATTAAAATCAGCTACTACCAGATAAAAGAAAGAGGAACTACAGAAGTGAAAAGAGAGGAATGTTCAATCCAACACAGACAAAACCAACAGCTATTTTCAAGCAATTTTTATTATAATCCGCACTCCGTGTTGTTTGCTTGCAAGGAATTTTGATGGTAGTACTTATTAGTACTTACAGCTTTGTTATTTAATGTCTGACTATATACACTCACTGGCCACTTTATTGGGTAAATTTTGCTAGTAATTGTGCCAGATTGGATTCTTTTCTTTGGAAACATTCCTCAGCGATTTTAGTCCGTATTGACATGATAACATCCCACGGTTGCTGCAGATTTGCACATCCATGATGCGAATCTCCTGTTCCGCCACGTCCCAAAGTTGCTCTATTGGACTGAGACCTGCTGACTGTGGAGGCCATTTGAGTAAAGTAAACTCACTGTCATGTTCAAGAAACCAGTCTGAGATGATTTGAACTGTGTGACATGGTGCGTCATCCAGCTGGAAGCAGCCATCACAAGACGGGTACACTGCGTCATAAAGGGATAGAAATGGTCAGCAACTCAGGTAAGCTGTGGTGTTTAAATGATGCTCAGCTGGTACTAAGGGGCCCAAAAGTGTGCCAAGAAAAAAAAAATCCCCCACACCGTTAGACCACCAGCAGCTGCGTGAGTCATTGATACAAGTCAGGACAGAGCCATGCTTTCATGTTGTTTATACCAAATTCTGACTCAACATCTGAATGTTGAAGCAGCAAATGAGACTCATCAAGTCAAGCAATGTTTTTCCAAGCTTCTATCCTCCACTTTTGCCTGTGAGAATTATAGCTTCAATTTCCAGTTTTTAGCTGACAGGAGTGGCACCCAGTGTGGTCTTCTGCTGCCGTAGCCTATCCAAGGTTCGACATGTTGAGAGATGGCCTTACTTTGGTTGAAATAAGTGGTTATTTCAGTTGCTGTTGCCTTCTGATTATGTTTGAAGCAGTCTGACCATTCTCCTCTGACCTCTGAAATCAACAAGGCATTTTTACATAGAGAACTGCCGCTCACTGGATATTTTCTCTTTCTCAGACCATTTTCTGTAAATGCTAGTAATGGTAGTGTGGGAAAATCCCAGCAGATCAGCAATTCTGAAATACTCACCATCCCGTCTGACAGCAACAACCACACTACGGTCAAAGTCACTTAAATAACCTGATATTTGTGTTAATGAGCAGTTAAACGTGTACCTAATGGCTGGTGAGTGTATAAAAGATGGACACGTGACCTGCGGGTTTGTGAAGTCACATTTTGAAGGCTCAACTGTAACATCTTGGCTGCAGCTCTGCACAGATACCTGATAATTAGTAGTGACAATGATGAAATACAAAAAAATCAGTCCCTAAAACTGATTTTTTGTATTTCATCATAGATTACATAGTCTTGGGTGACATACCTCTGCAACATCGCGCAGAGATCTGGAGCGGTGCCACTGGATTGGTAGACCGGGGTGGTGGTCCCCATCTTTAAGAAGGGAGACCGGAGGGTGTGCTCCAACTTTCAGGGGATCACACTCCTCAGCCTCCCCGGTAAGGTCTATGCCAGGGTGCTGGAAAGGATGGTCTGCCCATTAGTCGAACCTCGGATCCAAGAGGAACAATGCAGCTTTCATCCTGGTCGTGGAACACTGGACCAGCTCTTTATCGTCTTGAGGATATTCGAGTGTGCGTGGGAGTTTGCCCAATCAGTCTACATGTACTTTGTGGACTTTCGACCGTGCCCCTTGGGGTATGCTGTGGGAGGTCCTGCGGGAGCATGGGGTTTCTGGCTCGTTGTTGTGGGCCATTCAGTCCCTGTACAACCACAGTGAGAGCTTGGTCCGTATAGCCGGCAGTAAGTCGGACTCATTTCCTGTGGGTGTTGGACTCCGTCAGGGCTGTCCTATGTCACCGAATCTCGTCTCTGCTCTTTGCGGATGATGCGGTCCTGTTGGCTTCAACAGGTGGTGGCCTCCAGCTCACAGTGGACCGGTTCGCAGCCGAGTGTGAAGTGGCTGGCATGAGAATCAGCACCTCTAAGTGTGAGGCCATGGTCCTCAGCCAGAAAAGGGTGGAGTGCCCTCTCCGGCCCAGGGACGAGTTCCTGCCCCAGGTGGAGGAGTTCAAGTATCTCTGGGTCTTGTTCACGAGTGTTGGGAGAAGGGAGCGGGAGATCGACAGACGGATCAGGGCTGCGTCTACAGTGATGCAGACGCTGCATCGGTCTGTCATGGTGAGGAGGGAGCTGAGTGTAAAAGCGAAGCTGTCGATTTACCTGTCGATCTATGTTCCTACCCTCACCTATGGTCACGAGCTTTGGGTAGTGACTGAAAGAATAAGAACATGAATACAAGCGGCAGAAATGAGTTTCCTTCGAAGGGTGGCTGGCCTCTTTCTCAGATATAAAGACCTCATAGTACCGTATCACCCCAATAGAGCACTTCGTTCTCAGACTGCTGGCTTACTTGTGGTTCCTAGGATACTTAAAAGTAGAATGGGAGGCAGAGCCTTCAGCTTTCAGGCCCCTCATCTGTGGAACCAGCTCCCAGCTTGGATTCAGGAGACAGACACCCTCTCTATTTTCAAAATTAGGCTTAAAACTTTCCTTTATGATCAAGCTTATAGTTAGGGCTGGATCAGACAACCCTGAACCACCCCTTAGTTATGCTTCTATAGGCCTAGGCTGCTGAGGGGGGTCCCATAATGCACTGTTTCTTCTCATTCACCTTTATTTACTTGTTTATACTTCACTCTGTATTTAATCATTATTATTAATCTCTGGCTCTCTTCCACAGCATGTCTTTTGTCCTGTCTCTCTCCACTCAGCCCCAACCGGTCGCAGCAGATGACTGCCCCTCCCTGAGCCTGGTTCTGCTGGAGGTTTCTTCCTGTTAAAAGGGAGTTTTTCCTTCCCACCGTCGCCAAGTGCTTGCTCATAGGGGGTCGTTTTGACTGTTGGGTTTTCTCTGTGTTATTGTAGGGTCTTTACCCACAATACAAAGCGCCTTGAGGCGACTGTTTGTTGTGATTTGGCGCTATATAAATAAAATTGAATTGAACTGAATTGAATATAGGGTGGGAAATGCAGCCATTCGGGAGGGGCTCAGAGTAGAGCCGCTGCTCCTCCACATCGAGGGGAGCCAATTGAGGTGGCTCGGGCATCTGACTAGGATGCCTCCTGGGTGCCTCTTGTGTGAGGTGTTCCGGACATGTCCCACCGGGAGGAGGCTCTGGGGTAGACCCAGGACACACTGGAGAGATTATATCTCTCGGCTGGCCTGGGAACGCCTTGGGCTCCCCCTGGGTGAGCTGGTGGAGGTGGCTGGGGAGAGGGAAGCCTGGGCTTCTCTGCGGCCCCAGATAAGTGGAAGAGGATGGATGGATGGATGGATGGATGGACAGTCCCTAAAACTGCAGCACACACTTTAAAGAGCTCTTAGCACATTAGCACTTAGCTTTAGATAATGGCATCCATGTTCAGTCAAAACACTAAAGTCCCTAATACACTATACTGCTAAAAGTATTTACTCCCCCATTCAAATCATTGAATTCAGGTGTTCCAATCACTTCCATGGCCACAGGTGTATAAAATCAAGCACCTAGGTATGCAGACTGGTTCTACAAACATTTGTGAAAGAATGGGTCGTTCTTAGGAGCTCAGGGAATTCCATCATGGATGCCACCTGTGCAACAAGTCCAGTTTTGAAATTTCCTCGCTACTAAATATTCCACAGTCAACTGTTATTGGTATTATAGCAAAGTAGAAGCAATTGGGAATGACAGCAACTCAGCCATGAAGTGGTAGGCCACGTATAATCACAGCAGATGGTAAACAGAGATTGCCAACTTTCTGCAGAGTCAATCATTACAGACCTCCAAACTTAATGTGGCCTTATCTCAAGATCAGTGCATAGAGGGTTTCATGGAATGGGTTTCCATGGCTGAGCAGCTGCATCCAAGCCTTACATCACCAAGTGCAATGCAAAGCGTCAGATGGAGTTATGTAGAGTACGCCACCACTGGACTTTAGAGTAGTGGAGATGTGTTCTCTGGAGTGACATATCACGAGTCTGGGTTTGGTTGTTGTCAGGAGAACAGTACTTATATGACTGCATTGTGCCAAGTGTAAAGTTTGGTGGAGGGGGACATTATGGTGTGGGGGCTGTTTTTCAGGAGTTGGGTTCGGCCCCTTAGTTCCAGTGAAAGCAACTCTTAATGCTTCAACAACAAAGACATTTTGGACAATTTCATGCTCCCAGGTTTTTGGGAACAGTTTGGGGATGACCCCTTCCTGTTCCAACATGACTGTGCACCAGTGCAGAAAGCAAGGTCCATAAAGACATGGATGAAAGAGTTTGTTGTGGAAGAACTTGACTGGCCTGTGCAGAGTCCTGACCTCAAACTGATAGAACACCTTTAGGATGAATTAGACCAGAGCCTGTGAGCCAGGTCTTCTCATCTAACATCAGTGTCTGACCTCACAAATGTGCTTCTGGAAGAATGGTCAAAAATTCCCATAAACCCTCCTAAACCTTGTGGAAAGCCTTCCCAGAAGAGTTGAAACTGTTATAGCTGCAAAGGGTCAACTGACATCATATTAAACCCTATGGATTAAGAATGGGATGTCACTTAAGTCATACGCGTGTGAAGGCAGATGGGTGACTACTTTTGGCAATAGAGCGTAAGTGTTGCTACGGAAGGGGAAATTAGCTGTGCAGGCCAAAACCACTTTTGTACCAGTAAACATGTTTACTGGACATTTTAACATTGTGTTTTCAGTTTTGTTTGGTTTTTGGTTTTGTTGTTTTGCACTTCAGTACTAAAACACAAAAAGCCATAATACTGGCTTTAAGTACAGTGCACAGATATAAGCATATGATAATACAGAGCTACAACTACAGTGATTGCTGCCTTAGAGGACACAGAACCGAAATCCTAAACATAGCCTTGCTCCTCTGACGCACCGGATCATGTCTCACTGGGATTGCTGACTGCAGGTGAAAACATTCCGGTCACATGCTGGTGATGTTGAACCAACAGGTGATGGCTGACATCCTGTTTTGACTGTTGCTTGCAATTGGAATCAGCACTAACTTGAAACGCAACCCCTGTGACGGTCAGTAGTTGGAGGATATGGTTCAGTTTTCTAGGTGGTGAGTTTGTTGGTCTTCTGCGAGTCTCTCTGTGTTTTCTGTTTACTTTTCCATTCTCCTTTGCCCTTTTCTTTCAGCCTTCTCTTTACATTCATTTCTTCCTCGTATTTCCACATTGTATAAATACTTTTGCATTTCATCCCCACTTCTGCCTTTTTTCTTGCTTTTTTCTTTGCCCGCTCCCCTTCTTATTTTTTCCCTTGCCTTCTCTCCCTTACTTTTGTCTCCTTTCTACTTTTCTTCTTCTTTTATCTCCCATCTTCTCTCTTCTACCTCTACCCTTTCTTTTCTTTTCTCATCTCTACTCACTCTTTTACCTCTTCTCATTTCCCACAGTATTCCTTCTCCAACTTTCTGTCATTCTCCACCTTTATTCTCCCCCTCCTCTTCACTTTCTACCCCCCCCGACTCCCCTTATCCTTTCCTCTCCAATTCTTTCATATCTACCCCTGTCCCTTTTTTCTCATTTTACCCTTCATCTTCCCTCCTTTCGTTTCCCAATTCCCCACCCCTCCTTTCTGTTCCACTGCAAATAAAGTATAAGGAATAGGGAGACTGCAGTCAGAACCATCTAACCTGAACCCTCCCAAAGTTATATAACTGTCCTTATTATCCTCCCATGCGTGAAAAACAAACGTCAGCTACCTCAAAGGGAATCCCTCCTTTTGGCCACTGCAGGTACCCAAAAACCATGCAGGAGTTTTACGTAAAGGAGACTTTCTATCACAGATGTTATACAAGACAGCTGCAGTGGAATATTAATGAATGCAGTGATTAGAAGAGCTTGTTGTGAATACAAATTAGGAATTCGCTTTTTTTTTAAAACCACATTTGAATAATTGGGTTTTATAAATCCTTACCCTCTTGAATTTGAAGGCCCTCCATGGGTTCCTTTTATTTATACATCACATCATGCTACAGCTGGGCATGTTTGCAGGTTTTATTGTGGGGACAGTGTGGACTGCTCTGAATAATTTAGTAAGTGTGGGTCCAGACATTTACAAATGTGAAATGTTTTTCCAACATACACTGAAGCACACAAGTAAGGAAATTTGATGACCGCTGCTTGAAGAATGAGATGCCATCCCACAGCAGTGTGTAACCAGCACAAGGAGGAAGTGCCAGGCTGTTGTGGCTGTGCGTGGTTCTTCCACACGCTATCGAGGTATATACTGACATGACCTTCTTGAATTATGACTCATCAGGACACACACATCTACTGCACAGTTTAACAGCCACCCTGTAGATGAACACCTGCTAGATAAGATTAATTTAACCCAGGAGTAAATGTGTGTTTCATGTCATCATTTAGTTGTACGGATACAAAGATCTTACCATAAATGGCCCATCTCAATAACTGGCTTAAGTAAAAGAGAGCCAGTGCATGTTGTAATATTTGCAGCCTTGAGTGTTTGTGTGTCTGTGTGAGGTTCTCTGTTCCTGTGGGTTTTTCATCCATAACTCAGAAGGCTGTCACAGGCCATCTTTCCGCTTCTCTCTATGTTAACAGCCACTGCAGAGGAGAGAAGGGTGTGTGTGTGTGTGTGTGTGTGTGTGTCTTTAAGTCCTTGCAGAGGCTTCTAAATGTAAGACAGGGTTGCTTTGAATTTAACCAAGATACCAGTGCATTGCTGCCACTTTGTGCTTCTTAGTAGTGACCTGTAAAGCCTATTGTACTTTAGCTGATGGTATAAAAAACAAAAACAATGGGTCTCTCTTCCTTCATTCCTCACTCTTTTGCCTTCACGTCATCACGAACTCCAGACATGAGCCTGAACGCGTCCTGGAGCCTCGTCTTCTCGTCTTTTGCAACACAGAGATCTCTGTGACTGGTGCTCAGGTTAATGAGGCAAATATTTCAGTCCTGACATTGTGCCACTTTGTTTAATTAAGTCTCGTCAGATAATAAAAAGGCACACCCACTCATAGATTATACATAGAATCATCAGGGGCTTGGTGGTAGTCCCACCTAGAAGCGCTACATGTAAATAATTAACAGCTCCCATTTGCTGAATTTCTTCTTGGAGCCTGGGTAACCACCACAGTGACTTGTCAACAAACCAACAAATGTGAGCTGATAGATAACATGTTACTGTATCAGAGGCAGTCATGCTTGTGCTGACAGTGCTAATCAATAACCTGGGACACAGTGCTGACACTGAGGTTTTAGCAGTCAGGATTCAATACGTCTTGTTTATTTTGACAAATTGAGCTGTATTGGTTTTCCATGTTTTACCCTTTCAGGATCAACAGCACTGATTCGCCCCCATGTCCCCATTTTACTCCTGAAATCTCAATCAGTGGATGGAAACGCTCGATTAGTGGGCCGGGGCCTGCATGTTATCAGGCAACTGTACACTGTTGCATGCTGAGATGCTGACCTATGACCTTTGACCACCTTGTAGAAGAAGATAAGTGACAATGGAATTTTCCTCAGGGGTTGGTAAGGAGTGATATTCAAAATTTCCAACCTAAAAATTTATTTGTATGGTACAGATTAATCCAAATGATTTTCTAGATTGAGCTATAAAATAAGGACACTACATCGTAGACTGTATATAGTTCTTCAAGGTAAAGTCAGTGCAGAAGGATCTTAAATCTAATATCTGAGAAGAAGTCCTATTGTAAAAGAGTCTACAAAAAAATGACTCAATTTACCACTTTATTCATCATAGATAATTTATCTGAATATCAGGAACCACACCTCAAACACTCCTCTTCCAATCATACAGCTATTAATGCCTGCTTTCCCCATGCAACTGTTTGTTCTTGTTTCCCTGTGCCTTTTCTTTGTTGATCATCCTTTCAACGGTATCACGTGGATCTATTAGGCCCGAGAGCTGCTGTTGGTCCTCAATGAGGCCTCCCCCCCCCCCCCCGTCTGAGCTTGTGCCTCATTATTGTAAACATTTTCCATTCGTTGGGGTCCTTGCTAGTCCAAGAATGCATACCACCTGGTCTTGTAGCTTCATCCAAATGAGTTCAATTTGAAATATTTTCTTGAGAAGAGCATGTCTCTGAATTTTTCATATTTTAATTCAATATATTTTTGTGCAGCTAGGATGTAAAAACCTCCTGGATCCAGGCCTGAATTGACTTCAAACGCATAATCCCTTCTAAATGGGGCCAAACTCAGCGTCTGGGAAAATGCAAACAGTTGCATACCTTATCACATAATCCTGCTAACAAGCAGACAAACAGACTAACAAAACCAATCAGATAATGTCAAATGTAATGAGTTTATAATCTCCAGTTTCAAGCTTTCTTTAATACGACATATTTTTGTTTTTTGAATTACAGTCCCATGTAGTGTAAAATAGACAATAAAGCAGCATGATTAGTGTGTGGCTAATTATTATGATTAGGGCGTGCAGTTGTAGTGCTCTGGAGTCTTAGTAAATGATCTAATGGCTGCTACAAACATGCCAACTCGATATTTCAGATAACTAGTCCACAAACCACCGGGTGACGTCTCAGTGGCTATATCCATGTTTTGTTATCAGTCTCTGGTCTACAGCAGTGAGGCACGGTGACTTGCAAATGTAGCAATGCAAATCATTTCCCAGCTATATTGTTGCCATGTTTATATCTTAGTATAATATTAGCATAACAGTGGTAACCACAAAGCCTCTGAGGCAAAAATAAATAAACATAAAAATAAAATAATAATTATCATTTAAAAAAAATCCAGATATTCACGCTGAAAATCTCTGGTGTTTTCACAAAGAAAAGTTACACAAATATTTAATAATCAAAAATGTTTCCGGTTAATTTCTCAACTAATCCCTTATTAAGTTATTGTTGGAGCTCTGATATTAAAATATATTTGCCACTTTTATAAAAGGTTTAGAGTCATGTTTTAAATATTTGCACGGAGAAGTGACTCAACCCAGAACTCACATAATCAGAGATAAGGTCGGTGGGATGGGTTGAAGATAACAAAGTTAGAGAAGGTAGGTCTTCATGTACAAACAATCAAGAGTCAGGAACTTTACTCTGCAACTGTGTCATCCTCACCTTTAATGCAGATTTCAATGGAACAAGATAAGAATGGAAAACATCAGTAATATGAAGATACAAATCAAATAAGTAATTTTTTAAGTATAAATATATGAAAAAGAAGAATACACATAACTAAGCTATTCAGGATGCAGAAACGCATCAGGTGCATTTGGGCTTGGATGACATTATGCACATAACCAGCGGCTTAAAATGGCATCGAGCAAATGTTGCACACACACACCAATGATAACATCAGTGTGGCAGATAGAGGAGACTCTGAGGCTGCAGCCTTTGGAACGAAACTGTTTTTCAGCCTGCTTGTTCATGTGAAGGTTGACCTGAAGCTCCTGCCTGACAAGAGGAGCTCAAACAGATGGCGTCCAGGGTGTGGAATGTCTTTTACAATGTCCTCTACCCTCATCATACAAAGACTGCTGTGATGATGTGCTTGTGATTGCATTTCTGTGCCGACAATGCCCCGTGCTGTTTCTAATACGCACTGAAGGGCCATATTGTCAGCTTTGGTGAAACTGGTGCCATGCAGGATGTTTTTTTGATATGTATCTGTGAACCCAAAGCTGGGAGCTTTCTCCACAACCTCTGTGTTGATGTAGATTGTTTGTGGTTTACTTGCTAATCCAAAAATCCATGAGGATCTCTGTGGTTGCAAAAAAATGTACATTTGGAACAAAACTTTTCATCTTAGTCCTATGATAGACTGGTAAAATGAGCAGGGCACATCCCACCTTTTGTCCTATGAAAGCTGACCTCCAGCGTCCCCCATAACCCTGAGAGGAAAAAAAAATCATGTTGTCATTGATTTAGATTTACATTAGAAAACTGTATTTAAAGGGCGACCATTGCCCTATGAGCTGATGAGTAATAGATGCATGTAGCCAAACCCTGTTTGCTTGGGTGCCACTGCATCCTGGCAGAGAACCAGTGATAACCACAGAATCTGTGCTGGTTATTATCAGGTCACTATGACGATTATGCCTTAAACATCCTGATGAACATCACTAAATCTCCAGTTTTAGCAGGATTGCACTGGCTAAGCAAACATACTTATAACAGTGCCAGAACAGTACTAACAGTAACAACCATAATAATTCATATGGTTTGGTAATTTGTCTTCATAACAGAATGATGTCACTTGAAATGCAGCCACGCAGCACTCTTAGTCCTCCCTCCCTCCCTACCTTCCTCTCTCTCTCTCCCTCCCTCCCTACCTTCCTCTCTCCCTCCCTCCTCTTTGTCTGTCTGTATTCAGGTCACTTTTTCTTGCATAACAGCTCATTCATAAAACAGCACCAAACCTCAGGGAATGGATAAGGAGAAGGCGCTAGATGGGTGCTGAGACGTAAAGAAAATGCCTACAGAGGGAGGATTTTGCTGCAGTGTGAATATTTGTTGTGCCATGGTGCAATGCACTGTACTGTAACTGCTGGATGAGAGATCGCTTGTATTTTTATGCAAGTTAGAAGAATCTGGCCATTGGCCAGGGGCTTGTCATGTGGGGTGTGGAGCAACTCTGAATTCCTGTATCTATACTGCTGTATTTATGAAAGGTTAGTGTTGGGAATATGTTCCACTCTATATTTGGATTATGATATGATTTGAATTGCATTTTATTTAATTTTATATAAGTAACTTTCTCCAATTACTTGTTGTTTTCTGTTTCTCGCTTTGTTTTGCAGCAGAGTTGATGAACTTTACCTCAATTTCATTAACACAACAACCTTTGGAGAAAAAGAGTATAAGTGTGATTTCATGCAGCAAGCACCTCACAATTACATGGTTTCTGTAAAGGTTAACATATATTGTTATTCATCTATGGATATCTGAGACATTTGCTTATGACTCACTATTGTGAGTTTGGGACAATATTCACTAATTTTATAAAATACGTGCAAACGTAAATATATAGATTGCATTCTTTAGTAGCTTGATTTATCATAAGATTTTAATAGATCACTTTAATGTAAAAACCTTGCTTCATACAGTGACAGTACAGGCTTCCTTCTTTACCCATTGATGTTCTCTGTAGAAAACTTTATCTCCTTATGCAAACTTTACTGAGTTTGGTCACATTGCCAGCCATGAGACAAACTCATTCTCGGTAGGTGCTGAACTCTGCCAGTACTTCCCTTCGTCACCAATTCTGTTCATAACAAGACACAATTTCTAGGTGTAGCCATAGGGTGGAAAGTGTTAGGTTCAGTGGTTTCAGGATCTCACCTCAGCTTTTTGCAGATGATGTGGTTTCGTTGGCTTAATTGAGCAATGGCCTCCAGTTTGCTCTGAGGTGGTTTGCAGGTGTGTTAGTGTAAAGCTGCCGGGGTGAGAATCAGTGCCTCCAGGTCAGAGATCACAGTTCTCAGTAGGAAAAGGGTGTAATGCCCACTCCGAGTTGGAAACTATCTGTTGCCCCAAGTGTCTCAGGAACCATCTGCAGCTTTGCTTCATGCTGGTAGGTGGAGGGTTATGCCTCATTATTAGCAGTGGAGAGGGGATGGATGGATGGATAGGGGAGAAGGGGTGATGAATCATCACTGATAATGTTCTTCCTGTCATGATCTGTTTGCATCAGTTCAGCAGCTTGAATGGCAAATGGCCTGTCTCCCCTCCATACATACCTGACCCATCACTATCACAACCATCCCTCTTAATGAATATGCATATACCTCGGTGTACGACATTACCCCACTGGCTACTAGCCAAGGAATAAAAATCTCTGGTCATGTGAGAATTTATCCTGAATATTTAATGCTGCACATATTTCACTTTATTATTTCAGTATTTGCCTAAAATGCATTGATACAAATTCAGAAACCTTCTTAGAACCCTCCAACAGCTGAAGTTTTTTTTTTTTTAGATCATTTTTATGACTGATGGGCTAAAGTCAAAACACTGGTGTTTGCTCCTGCTGCAGAAAACACAAGGTTGACCTTTTCTCTCAGCATATCTCACAGGGGCAGCGCAGTCTAGATGAGCACATGAAGAAAATCAGCTTGAATATGCAATATTTTGAAAAATGATGCACTTAGTTTGCTCAAGCTACTGACTCACAGCGCTCCCAAGGTTTGTGAGGAAGTTTTTCTCCTCCCTGCTGCCGGTTGCCGCCGTAGGCCCTCGCCACAGTCGCATTCTGAGCTGTTTGGGTGGATAGTGCTGTGTGTCATCGTGGCTGTGAGGTTTTGGTTCAGATGACTTTCCCACATTCGGGCAAACTGTCACTGTCTAGCTTTGTTTATGCCCCTTTAAAGCCTAATCTTCACATGATTATAGAGTGTCTGTGTTTTTGCTCTACCTCAAGGAGACAGAGGCATCATTGTAAGAGAAGCACTTGGTAACAGGTAGCCTCGACAGTTCGGTTACTATCATTGTGAAGAATTTATTCTTTGTGAATCTTCAGTGTGATACTTTAGAGGATGAAAAACTATTTACATATTGTGTAAATTACTATGCTTTATATGTAATTCCTTTTCAGATTAATCTGCTGGCAAGCTCTCTCTCCGCATCTTTCTGAGTAATTCATCATAAGTGATGTTTACTCTCACTGAGTCTGCTTTATCCACTGCTAGCATAATGACAGGTTCAAAAATGCACCCACAAGTCCCCATTGTGCCCTTCAGCTTTCACAAGCAAGTCATTCTTCCATCCTTGGCTTTGAGACCTGTATTTATCCTGTTGTATAGACTGGAGGAGAGATGTTGATGTGATTTTTTTTGGGTGAAGAGTGCAAAAAGGCTTGGCCATACAGCTGCACACTTACACAATGCTAACTTTCCTCTGATGAGGATAAGAAAGATAAAGTTAGTTAACAGCTAAATAGCCCAGTGGAAGTCAGGAAATTCATAGAGACTAAAGACAGAGCTAGAAATGTAAATTTAGTAAGCATTCTGCATGCACTGGCTCAAATTATAACTCCAAATGAATAAGCTCCACTTTTTCTGAATCCAGATAACATGAATTTGGCTTTTGCATCAGGCAGTTTATTAATATAAAGTCAAGGTAACCTTAAAGCTATGAGTGTTTGACCCCCAGGATTCTGCTTTAGATTACCAACAATGCACATTTAATTTTCCACACAATTTTGTCTAAAACACTGCTTCTCAAATTGCATCCCAAGGGCCCAGTGGCAGCCCTCAAATGGCAAGAAAAGAATGCACTTTTTATTCACCTAGACATCTTATCATATTATAATACCGCACCACAGAATAAGACAAGAGTGTATTCCGCTTTAACTCCTATCTTCTTGCCATCATAGCAGACTAAACCTTGAATACTGATGAATACAGCTGGGTTTCAGTCATCTTACAAATCCAGCTGGCCAGGGTCGTAGAAGGTAATTAACCTAACAACAGGTATCTGCTCCTCTGTACAAGGAGGAACAGGAGGAGCACTGCCAGGGTCCTACAAAATGACCTGCAGCAGGCCACTTGTGTGAATGTCTCTGACCAAATAATGAGAAACAGACTTTATGAGGGCCCCATGTCCTCTAGTGGGCCCTGTGCTCACTGCCCGGGACCGTGGAGCCTGATAGCATTTGCTATAGAATACCAGAATCAGCAGTTCCACCACTGGTAGCCTGTGCTTTTCACAGGTGCGAGCAGGTTTGCCCTGAGCAAATGTGAAGGGTCTGGAGAAGCCCTGAAGAACATTATGCTACCTGTAACATTGTTCAGCATGACCAGCTTGGGTCAGTGATGTTTTGGAGAGGCATACCCATAGAGGGACACACAGACCTCTACAAGTTAGGCAACAGCACCCTGACAGCCATTAGGTGTCAGAATGAAATCCTTGGACCCGTTGTCTGCGCTGATGTAGTGGGTCCTGGGTTCCTCCTGGTTCACGACAATGCCCGGTCTGTGAGATTATGCAAGCAGTTCCTGGAGGATGAAGGCATTAGTCTGCTGCGCCAATTTTTTTTCCACTTTGATTTTCAGGGTGTCTTTAAATTCAGCCCTCTGTAGGTTGATAATTTTCATTTCCATCAAACAATGTAGCATCCTTTCATTCCTAACACATTACTCAGTCCAAATCACTTTAGCTATCCAGCTTGATTCCCCCCCCCCATTGAGATCTGATGTGTTTTTGAAGTGTTTTTGAGCAGTGTATAATCTCTACAGCAAGTTCCAGGTTCCCTCCCAAATAATTGATTTTAAAACCTGTAAACCAGAAGAAAAATTACTTTTCCCAACACAAACCACTATCCTATGAAAGGACGGCTAAGAAATCATGAAGAAAAGTGCTCATGTGTGGGTTTTTCCACAGTTGTTTCCACTTGGTCATCAAAAGTTTGAGAATCCCATAATCTGAAACATAGATGATTTTTTTTTGTTTTTTTACCCCACTGGCACATATACATGCACCAATATCTAGAGAAACTTGTGTTAACCCATTTCAGCACAATGCACAGACAGAGTTCCCTCAGGGGACAGCAAACTTCCAGCTGCCCTATTTGCAGCACTGTTCACATAATAACTACTTGTCAGGTAATGCCAAAGGTGCTAAATTACTCTGGAGACAAAGATGTTTATTTACAGGCGTGCGAGTGAGTGTGTGTGTGTGTGTGTGTGTGTGTGTGTGCTGAAGGAGGGGTGGGAGGACATTTACCTTGGCTGACCTGTGAACTTCTTTTGCATAATTCTTGTAAACAACCATTACTGCTCTTGCAAGCAAGCTCTCTATCCCAAAACAATGGAGCAGATGTTTGTGCTTGTTACATACCAAAGAGCTAGCTGTAACACTGAACTGCTGAAACAGTTCATCACAATGTGTAAGGTAGTGTTTCTTCACACATTTCAGTACTGTTCAACAGGCACATTGACAACATAGCGAGCAATACAATTACAGAATAAGCCTGGGACTTTGTAAGAGGAAGACACTTTCAATGGTTTGTGCATTTTTTTTTCCCCAACAGTGTTGTCACCCTATTAGCATATACCTCAGTGTATCAGACATGTTCACACAATTCAGTAAATCATCTCAATGCCTCTGTTTGTTGACATTTACAGAGCTGTGAAAAGTATTTGCATTTGTTTTTTAAATATTTGTCATTAAACAAATTTTAATATTGGAGAGAGATAAGGGCTTTTGAGCATGAATGACCTGTTTAAGGTCTTGCCAAATCATCTCAATTGGATTTAAGTCCAGACCTTTACTAGGCCACTACAAAAGCTTCCTCTCTCTCTTTTTTTTTTTTTTGAGCCATTCAGAGGAGGATATGCTGGCGCATTTTGGATCACTGTCCTGCTGCATAACCCAAATGTGCTTGAGCTTCAGAGCATGAACTGATGGCCAAACATTCTTCTTCAGAATTCATGGTTCCATTATTTACAGCAAGTCATCCAGGTCCCAAAGCAGACCCAGACCATCACACTACCACCACTATGTTAGGCTGTATGAAATGCTGTGTTTATTTTATGCCAGATGTAACAGGACTCAACTTTTGTCTTGCCAGTCCACAGAATATTTTTCCAGAAGTCTTGGACCAGCAGTTGTTTTGAACCTGGAGCTCTCCCATGGATGCCATTTTTGCCCAGTCTCTTTATTATTGCTGAATCACAGTTACTTTTCACACAGGGCCAGGTAAGATTGTATAGCTTTTTTCCCTTAATAAATTAAATCACCATTTAAAAACGGCATCTTTGTTTGATATTAAACTTTGTTTGATGATCTGAAACAGGTAAGTGTGACGAATATGCAATAAAAGTTAAAAAAAACTCAAATCCTTTTTCACAGCTGTATGTAATTTTAAAATTTTGATTTTAATGAACCAGACATTAAGCTGATTCTCTGAGTTCCCCGTTTCTGCCTTGGTGAAGAAACAGCTTTATGGAGGGCATAGATCTGCCTTTGCAGAGACTCTATATTCAACAGCTGACAGCAGCTCACATCCATCTTGTCTGCCTCGGCCAGCCGGCAGGAGTTTATTATCAGATGAGTTTCATCCCATTAAGCGTTCACCTCACCCTCAGCACCTGAAAACTATTGTTGTATATTTGCTTGAAGTGGTGACTGTATTTAAGGGAAGGGTGAGTTGCAAAAACCTTGTTTTACTTAAGTGTTCAATAATGGAGACCTTGTGGGAAAACAGATGGCCCGATCTAAAATTATCCTGATAGCTACATCATGATGATTATCCATGAACTAAACTTGGGAAAGGGATAAATGATGTCTCATTGTCTTTATCTCGACAAGGACATCTACATCTTTCATATTAGAGATCATTTCAGGATTGCACTATCTGGCAAGTAGCCATTCTCTCACATGGCTCATGACTAAAGGCTCAATGCTGAGGTCAAAGAAGAGACTTATGGGTGAGCTAATCAGCTCAGGATTTTATAGGCATAATCACAGTTGGCTGCAAACACTTAGTGGATCACAGGCAAATGAAGAGGCAGATTAGACTCCATGTGTAAGCGTGTGGGTGTATGTGTGTGCATCCATAGATGGGGCAACGCTATCTCTTTGTATAAAATAGGTGCAGCACATGCATTTCTGTGTATATACTGCAGTTGTGTGGATGACTATGTGCAGTTGTGTTAAAGCAGTCTCTCCTGGTAAAGTGAAGACAGTCAGTTCTGTCTCCATTCACCTCTCAGCGTGAGCCAGAAGAAACTGGATCCATCTATTCCCCTCATACCTCAGCTAAACGGGGACCTCTTAATTACCCTCCTTTGCTATGCAAGACGGCGATGATAAACCACTTTAAGTATATGATGACAGAAAGATTTATTTTCCACTGCGGCTACTGATGCCATCAGGGCGATAACATCTGTTGTTATATTAGGGGGCAAGATTTGCTTCAGCTGGTCAGTTTCTAATTTTAGTCCATTATAAATCACTTATCATATATCATGCAAATGACATTAGTAGTCTATAAATACATTAATCTTCTAGTCTCCCTAACCCCGATAGCATGGATACAAACGATAACCTGCAGAAACTGTGCAGTTACTTGTAAACTTAGATTACCACTTAATAAGCCATCAGATATGCAGTTATCTGGGCTATTTAAAGCAATCCACATTTTCACTACAGTGTTTTTCCCACTTGAATCCATTACCTTAAGAAGCATATTGCAAATAAACAATTATCTCTGAAATTATTTATTTATGTCTAGATGCCATGGTGAAATTGCTCTGTAATTATGGTCCAGGAGGTCAGATCAGTAGAAAGCCAGGAAAACATTGCTAAAACAAGATGATGACGCCGTTTGGCTTGCAGTAACAGGATGACCTGCTTGTTTGTATTTACATCTGAGGCAAGTGATGACCACTGTGATTTAAATGATAATATGACTGTGGTGGACCAGTGTTTTTCCACACAGAAGTTTCTGGGTTAAGTGGAAGGAGTCGAGATGTCTCTGCCCCCACCCCGCCCAGTTTCTTGAGGGGAAACGTGTGAAAAAGGTCACTGAGATTAGCCCGTTTTGCTGAGCATCAGTCTCATGATGCTAGTGAGCTCATCAGTTAGTTCTGCAATCTTAAAACCACACCTATTGATTTTCAGTAAATCAGAGATTTCAGCATCTGCACACTGACAGAGACATGATAGTGGAAAAGAACTGGGACCTAAAGATAACTCGGTTCACTTCTGTTTTATTTATAAAGCATCAACCGTCACCTCAAGCTGCTTTACAACTCCAATTCTAACAATGTTTGGTCGCTGTCTAAAATAAAAATAAAAACAATGCAATGATTTATGGTATAACATAGAAAACACGTCAGATGTTTAAACTGAGACATTTCACTATTTGATGAAAAATGTTAGCTCATGTTGAATTTGATGGCAGCAACTTGTTTCAAAAAAGTTGGGATGTCACTGCGCTTGCTTTGTAAATACCAGCAGCATTTTTTTTTTTTTAATGCCGAGACCCAGTTTGGGCTGGTGTGTAAATCTGTCCTCCTGTGTGGACATGATTCAGAAACGCCACATCAGCGCCTATGGAATTGGCAGCTTGCACAACCGGAAAGGCACCATCAATGCTGAAAGGTATATACAGGTTTTAGAGCAACATGTCCACAACATTTTAAGCTTAATCTTAAAAGTAGAGAGGCTGTCTGTCTCCTGAATCCAAACCGGGGGCCTGATAGCTGATGGCTCTGCCTCCCATTCTGCTACATCATTCTGCATCGGGACGTGCACTGACAAAGCTAACATAAAAGTGTTTAACGGGTACAATATTTAGACTGTTTGCATTCTTAGGTTACATGGTGACTGATTTCAGCATGCTACAACTCCTCATACTAAATAAAATACCTCTCAGAATGAAACCTGAGGGATATGGCAAAGTGTGAGCCCAAATGTTTTGTAATGCATACATAAGTTGGAAGAAATACTTTGGAAAAAACAAACAAACAACAGGTAACAGTTACCGGTGCTTGAGGAAAAGTAAAAGGACTAAAGGAAATATTGAATGGCCATCCATGTAAAAGTTGCAGTAACATTTTCTTTGCCAGCATTTGTCTACTAAAACCTTAAAGACAGTCTGATAGGATAAACCTGACTATCTGCAAAAACAAGTTAGACGTCTCAGTCCTGCTCCCAGTTTGATCAGTTTCATTTATTTATGGATCTTGGTCTTCCGGAGCTCACTTTGCTTTTGATGTTATCTACAGCATGTGGGCTTGCAGGTCAAAGGTAAACCGAGGCTAGGATTCCCCTCAGTGAATGTGTGCCATTAGCACATGTGCTCCACTCTGTCACTACTGGACTGTAATTTGATCATCTACCATGATTTCAAATGACATCATTTAAACTGTGACTACATTTACTCAGTTATGCTAGAGCTGCTCACAGTGCTGTTGCAGTTGCTAAAATCTGTTTTGCTTTCACTTGAAATGATATAAACGAACCCCTCCATGACATGCGAGGAACTACCGTTTGGTAGTAGTTCAGGAGAAAAGGTCACGAGTTTGCCGTCAAAACCTCTTACAAAAAAAAAAACTGTTGCAACATCAAGACGGCTGATACCACAAGTAACTCTGATACATATGCTTTCGTGCTGAATTGGACTAATCCACTCATATTTGACTTCTGTAATGATGTAAAGTCAGTAAAAACAGGGAGTAGTTGACTGATTTCCCAACACCTTGGCTTGCATACGTGATCTTGTGCACAATTTTGCCAAAAAAAAAAATATCTAGGAGGTGTTTAAGCAGCCAGTCCCTTTGAACTGGAAAAAAACTTAATGTAGCAAGAACGCTGTGTTAGGTAAATTAAAGCAGACAGAATGTGCCGTTAAATGTGGAAACTCTCATGAAAATTCAATAAAACTGACATAGTTGACTGTATCATGACAAATGCTTTCCTTTCTAATTCGGTGGGATTAAGTGTTGGATTTGAGCAGCGTTAATGCTCAGCCGAGCCATAATAACTCAAGGAGAGCCCCACGTCTGGTGGGTTATTGCTAATATGATTAACACATATCTGGGGGATTTCAAGCTGTGATGTCACAATTTGAGCATTTCCTGTAACACAGAGCAAAAGCAGGGTAGAGGATGGTACGCACAGGGATTGAATCCATAGCCTTTTCACTTTCAGTCTGTCTTTTATTGTCAGGAAGCTTTCTACAGAGGATGTAATTTGAGTTGAGTAGGAAAAGTGCATGTGTCCTAGTAAATCAATGCACAACACCAGGAGAATTTAATGATTAAATATCGTTCAGCAATCAGTAATTTCCTTTATCAAAATATCTATAAAAAGATCAAGAATGTCATGTCACTTTAAAAGAATTAAATTTTCCCCCCAAGGACATACCGACAATTAATTTAGTTAGACTTTAAACACTACTTTTACTTCCTTCTTGGTATGTTCTCTCTTACACATGAGTCTGGAGTAACTAGCAGTGTTACCTTACGTCTTCCGTGGATTGCAAAGCTGCCATGGGAGCATAAATATTATCTTGTCCTCTGACAGATCTCCCCACACCATCTTTTGAAGTCATGCACCACACCAACAGTAAGGCTGTAGCTACTGAGGATAATGAGGTCACGCCGTCTGCATTTCCTTCTATGTTGGGCTTAAAGAAGCAGAAGAAAAAATAAATGTTCCCCAATCCGGATGTGGTGTGAAGAAGGTACCAGAAAATAGGAATATATTGATATATTTGGTGCCGGGTCAAGATTTGGGTTTGTAGGATGAGTGTGGGAGGTCCTTATCAACATGATTTTTTTTTTTTTAATGCAACAAATGACCACACACTAGACGATCCTCCGGGTCAAAAATGCTTGAAAAGCTCCGTTTGCGTTACTGGAAAAAACAAACAAACTTGCGTATAAATCTGTTTTGAGCCCTGCCTACTTCACACAAGCCCAACCAATTAGCTCATCCCCTCCTCAGAGGAGTGATCTGTATTTGTGAAACTCCGGGCTGCTTGTTCATTGTACTGAGTCAGCGGCCATGCGCAAATGGATTCAGAGGAGGGCTGTGCTGTGTAGGCTGTACTCTACATAAGATCTCACCCCGCGGGGCTGCACGCACATACTGCCGACTGGAGATCGCAGATATCATCTGGAGTCTTGACTTACATATCAGAGAGGCGCTGATATTTGTTACTGTCACAAGGACAAGCTTTAATCCAGGATTGTCAGAGGAGATGTTTCCAACAACCTCCGTTCCTGATCTGCTCGTCTCGGACCGCGGACACAGAGACCAGTACAATGCGGCGGCTGTGCTGTTAACTCATTGGACACCCCACACATTTTTTTTCTTTTTCTTTCCTTTTTCTTTTCTTTTTTTTTTTTGCCGGTTCGTACTGAAGGAGGCAGATTTCCAAATCCACGATGAAGCTAAAACCAAACCAGACCAGGACATACGACGGCGAGGGTTTCAAGAAGAGAGCAGCATGTCTGTGCTTCAAGAATGAACGTGAGGAAGAGGTGAGAGGTTCCCCCGCTGTAGCGTTGTGTTTTCCTGCATCTTATGAACAGTATGTGGCGTTTGTGTGTAGTGACTTTGTGGCCTAATCATTCTGCATCCAGCAGCCATTCAAAGTACACAGGGATGCTCATTATCAAAACACACAATAGTCCACAATAACAGTCATGGCCTTTGATTTATAGTGTTTCCTTCTAGGTGTAGCTATGTGGGTACTGTTTTTGTGTTTGCTCGCAAAGCCGCTGCTGTTTCTGCTGTTTGGTTTGTGTTTGCGTGTTGCTGATGCGCCTTGGGCCATCCAGTTTAGGCTAGTTTGAGGAGCACGTAGAGAAAGGGGGGAAAGCGGCGCAATCAAGCAGTCTTCACCTACCATCATATAACTGATGGCACCATTTCTTCAAAATAAAACCTACGAGCCGCCGCACAATATGAAACTGCGCTTTAATAAAGCGGGCTCTTATTTTGAAAGTAACTTCCGGCTCGCTTCTCCAGCTTGAAGTAACTAGTACAAGGGGGCGAGGCGCTCACTTGTACGTTTCCTTTAATAACGTGTTTAACATCGGCGTGGGCCGAGTGAGGGGGAAAGAATATAGGCCACGGGTCTACTTAAATATATCCATCAAATGTAATGTCACTTTGCTACATGTAGTGTCAAAATAGTGGAAGCATCTATGACCGAGCGGCTTCATTCACGGTTATGCAGCATCCCGCCGGCCTAAGGCGCGCTGCTGCGTAGCAATACTCTTGTTTAGGATTTAAAGGGACCATTACATGTAAATAATGAATGAATGTGACACACGGTGATGTGCTTTAGACCTGCCTCATAGGAGATTTAAGGTAGCTTAAAGCCGGGCTTTCTACCCCAAACTTGCTTAAACCTGCTTAATCTACATCCACTTTTTTTTTTACTGACAGAGCTGGGGTTTATTTGTTTGTTTGTTTTTATTGCAGGGTAACTTTTATTTTCATCCCCTTTTCAATATCGCATTTTGCAGCCACCCTAAAGGAAAAAAAAAAGATCACAAGCTACATTAGATGAACTCACAAACTCTAGAAAATCCCCTGTCTCTGTCTGCTGGTTAACTGATTTACATGCATGACAATTTCACTAGTAAGTCATACTTGCACAAAAGTCAGGGCCGTTCCCTGCATATTCTCCCCTGGCTAAATTTAGCCCCCCTTTTTTTAAGCGTGGCATAAACAAAGTGTTACACAATATGCAGGAAAAAAAAACACTGTTCTGCTGTCACCAGACAGGCACTAAGAGCTCTGCCTGGGCCCTGCAGTGTTTGGCTGTTAACCACACCATATCTGAAATTTTACAGTATACCTGCTTGTTTGTGCATGCAATGTTATGCCATGGTTATGCAAGAATTTTAAGTGCATTGCCTTAAAAGAAAGTCAGATGTTGTGTAAAATTGCGGATTTATAAGTAGAGTTTATTTTTAATTGCACCAGTGTACTGTAATATTGTGATAACAGAAGCATGTAGGTGACTACCACCCTCAGGACTTTAACAAGCATGTCTGGGCTCGCATCCATAAACATGACACTGCTTTAAGTGAGAGAACCAATGTGATGCTCTTTTTGTAACCGTCACTAATGGTGATTTTGAAGATTAACGCGTTGGGCTTTGTAGTGTCCATGCTCTCCTTAAACACATACAAACTATAAGTATAGATGTGTAGACACTGGATGCCCAACTGTGGTGAAACAGGAGCTGTAGATCTGCTCAGCTGTTTTTCTTTTTGAGGGGAAAGACAGAGGCCTTGGGCCCGATACTGTGACAGAAACAGATTAACTCCTAACGGAAGAAAATAATAACCTGACAGTTCAAAGAGACGGACATGATAACTGAATAAGGCCGCCTGAGTTGGTGGAATAGTTTTGCATTCCACCAATACACCAATAAGTTGTATAAATGCATAATTAAATAAGTAGTGTTAGTGTTTTTCTGTAAGTCTGATCTACTTTAATTCTAATATGAAAGTCACATGTTAGTGTCTAGCTGATACATGTTAGGCAAGCGATTTCATCACAGCTTTCCCCAGGAAATACCTTTTGGCTTTCCAGCCTGAAAACGTCATTGTTTTGGTTTGGTCCTCCATCTTTCTTCAGCATTTTGTTTGCTGCTGTTGGTCTAAAAAAAAATAAAAATAATAATGGAGCCCCGCAAAGGATGTTGGAGGAAAAAAAAAAAATTTTTTTTTTTTCTTCAAGATCCTGCAGAAGTTTTTAATTTAAGGCCACATACTTCCGTGTCAGTCTTGAGACCTCAGAAACGACCACAGTGATGGAGACACATGCCCGTGGGAAAGATTCATGGACTTTTATTTTGAGCTTTTATTTTGAGTTTGTGGTTTAGACCAATGTCCCTTGCAAGGCTCCGTTTAAAATATATAAATAAATTTTAAAAAACGGGCCTGTACACTATAACACGGTTGAGCAGGTGGACCAACATATTTCTCTTCAGCTACCTGACCCAGACAGTGGTTGCTGTGACTAGTTCAATTCCAGCCAGAGATACAACTCCCCTTTGGGGTTGCGGCGGGAAGGGCAGAACTACCCCCTGTGGCAACCCCTTATGGCAAAGGGGGGTGGTCCTCAAAAAATAGCTGGAATAGTTCCTGTTGAATAGTAGGTGGCATTCTTGCTTAAGATCCTCTTTCCTGTACCAGACTGAGCAGTTATTGCCAGAAGGCTTTTATCACAGCAAATTTTAATGCCATAAGTACACGGATCATTTAGAGTGAGAGACGCTTTGCCAGAATGACAGTTTTTAATAGTAACCTCTGTGTTTATCGGATTGTGCCTCGTGGCTTGATATTGAAAGTATCCCAGCAGGTAATAAATGCTGTCATAATGGAAATGGCAGGGGGAGCTTATCAGTGTGAGGGGATGCTACGTCTTAAGATCAGGAATTAAGGCGTACGCGGTCTCTGTGTTTGCCTTTCGTGCTGTTTCTTCTCAGGTTGCCTGTTTATGACTCTTATTAGTTGTCATACAGTGCAGCCACTATATTACTGTCTTAGCGGCATCGATCGTGGCCCTGTACTGTTATCCGGTGTCTGGGACTTTACATCATTCTGTCGTCCTGCTCCCGGTCTGGCACTTGGAGCCTTTTTTATTTGACAGCTACAGACGGGCCCCCATGGGGGTGGGGGGTGTTTATGTCCTCCAGAATATTCCTCCCTGCTGTCCCGGCTTTGAGGAAATGCCAGAAGACCGACTCTCATAGCCTCTGTTTTTAACTATCTTGAACTGAACTGGTTATCAGAGAGGTTATGTATTCAGTGACTCTTGTGCTTTACAGCGTCCATGTCACTGCCATGTCTTTTTCATCTTAATCTGTGTAGCCTTGCAGCATTGGTTTGATTTTTGTGTAAGTTGGAGGTCAGTTAATGGCTGATTTATTATGTTTGTGTGCTGTGCATTTCACTATCCAGAGGAGATTTATGCGTGCAAGACTCGATTCCTTTTTCACACTGGGGTCCCAGTAAGTGGTGTGAGTTGCAAAATAGTAAAAATGCAGCGTTATGTACATGGTAAAGACCCTGAGCGAGTTGCAAAACGTTACAAAGTGGCTAAACAATTCAAGGCTGATTTGGACTTCTGCAGTGAATCTTTGTGGGGGTTATCTCATAACCTATGTAGTGGCTGAAGCATTCATGTTTGTGCGTGGTGTTAATTACCTCGTGGTCATGTCCCGCTGTTTTATATGTGATGCCAGCCACGATAGAAACAAATAAAATCCTAGGACTTGTTTCCCTCCTGGGTTTCCTCTCTTTGCTGTGGTCAGGTTTTTTTGGGTGGGTGGGTGGGGCGCACGTATTTGTCCCTCAGGTTCTTCCACTTCTTTGTACATTCCCTCACATCCATGTTGATAGTTTCGGCAAGTTTCTTCCCGGAGGTTGCTGACATCTGTGAGTCCTTATATTGAAGCTTTGATTGTCGTTCTTTGTGCTGTAGCGATAATTGTTGTTCTCTCACTGATTAATTCAAAAACTGCAGCAAAAAGGCAACTAGAAAAGTATATGAGGAATCCATGGCACTGAACAGGCCAATCACAATGTGTTGTAGGGTTTCAGAGGGGTTTGGAGAATAACAGGAATATAAATCTCCTGTTATTCTGAATATAGAGAAAAGGCGACCAAGTTCCTTCTGTATAAACACAAGGAAACGTGTTCTCCCAAACATCTCTGATGGGAAAAGAGTTAGTGTTGATGAGTGTAAACCTTTAGGGATTACCTTAGGCTCCACTCTTACAATTTTAAAAGCATAATAAAGATGTGTCATATACTGTAATGTAAAGAAGTGGGTTACCACAGTTAGTAAGTCTGCATGCTGAATGCCCTTCCTGATGCAATCTGTAGGGATTTGTCTCCTCCTGGGATCAAACTGGGGGTATTTTACTTCTTAGGCAAATCACTACACTATGGTTAGCTAATTGTAAACATATTAGGAGCTCATAGACAGTTACATCTAAGATGTTCTTGGATGCACCGATTCTTAGTCATGCTGGTCACAGGCACAAGACTGACTTTCCAGGCTTTTGAAGTTATGGACAGAAAATCATACCAACTATCATATGCTTGCCGAGTATAATGCTAAAGTTTTGATAATCTAATACTGTATTCGGGCTTATGCTAGTACACAGGATTATTCATGATGCTGCTCTGCCACCTTTGAGGAGATTTGTCCAGTCCCGCTCTGAGCTAATGAGTAGAGTACCAGGTCCACCACAAGAGGAGACTGCAGCGCGCCTGAACGAGGCACCACTTTTCCACAATCAGCCTTCTCCTATAAAACAATTAAAGTTTGGAATATGCTTCACAGATTTCCATATCTTATCGCGTGATGTGAAAAATTTACTTTTGAGTACTCAGTCTTGTGAGCATTAATTTCATTATAACTGTTTTCTTGTTTTTCATATAATTCTACATTTTGATATTTGTTTTTCATTTGTTCTAGTCTGTGCGTGTAGCAACTACATCACAGTGTTTGCTTTTTTTTTTTCTTCTTTTAACTGCCCAGGAACTGCAGATGGAAGTTGGTTATTACCTAAAGCATCTTTTCCCTTTGATTAATACATTTTGGACACAGTCAAAGAAAGAAATAAGCAAACAAAACAAATAAACGGTGCCTCCCCCAAGGCAAGTCTTTTTATTCTTTTTTTTTTTCTATAGTTGACATAGACTCAGAATATGTGTGAAACAAATACTGTAATGAAATGTAAATACAGACTAGTTATTAGAGGGGAAAATGTAGTGTGTACTTTCAAAACTATAATAAAATAAAGACATAAAGGAAATGGCTTTAGTCTCAGTCTGCCAGTTTCTTAATGTAATTCAACACAACAGCTTCTGTTAACTAAGGCAACAAAAGACTCTTTGCTTTAACTGTAGGTTGACCATTTGTGGTTACATACTTAGTCAGCCAATGAACCAACTACAGAACTATAATAACTCTGCCCTGAGGCTTCTCCTCCATCCTGACCTTCTTTCTAAACATAAGTGGGTTTTCTGTGCTCAGAGTTTACTGTCAGCTGACTGTTGACCTACCGTCCTGGTGTGAGTTATTTTGTTTTTGGCCTCTTTAAATTGTAGCCTGTGTGCTGTTTTTGTACATACTGGTCTTATTTGGTGGGTTCATCTACAGCTCCCAAGGGGGCGCTTACTTAAACTGTACTATAATCCTTTTTTTTTTTTACCTGACACAATGGAAATACCAGTTCACTTAAAAATATGTATTAAGGCATGATGAGTTGAAAAGTAGTTTACAAGCAAGAAGATAAGGGTAAACGATGAAGTAGTAGTAATGGGTCTAAATAGCTTATTTTTATTTATTTAACCTTTACACTGATCAAGCATAACATTACATTACATAACATTATGACCTCTGACTGGTGAAGTGAATAAAAGTCTGCATCATGGCACCTGTTAGTGGGTGGGATATATTAGGGAGCAAGTGAACATTCTGTCCTCAAACTTGATGTTAGAAGAAAGATGGGCAAGCGTGAAGATTTGAAGGAGTTTGACAGGGGCCAAATTGTAATGGCTAGACAACTGGGTCAGAACAGTCATGAACCAGTGACAGGGTCATGGGCAGCCAAGGCTCACTGATGCATGTGGAGAGCCTGGCCTGTGTGGTCTGATCCAACAGATGAGCTACTGTAGCTCGAACTGCAGAAAAAGTTAACGCTGGTTCTGATAGAAAGGTGTCAGAATACGCAGTGCATCACAGTTTGCTGTGTATGAGGCTGCGTAGCCACAGACCAGTCAGGGTACCCTTGCGTGACCCCTGTCACCTGCTGAAAGCGCCAACAATGGGCACACGAGTCTCAGAATTGGACCACGGAGCAATGGAAGAAGGTGGCCTGGTCTGATGAATCATGTTTTCTTTTACAAGCATTCTTGAACCAAAAACGGTTCAGGAATTGTTTGATAAGCACAACAATGAGTTTGAGGTGTTGACTTGGCCTCCAAATTCCCCACATCGCAGTTCAGTCGAGCATCTGTGGGATTTGCTGGAGAAACAAGTCCGAGTCCATGGAGGCCCCACCTCGCAACTTACAGGACTTAAAGGATCTGTTGCTAATATCTTGGTGACCGATACCACAGCACACCTTCAGGTGTCCAGTAGAGTCCATGCCTCGATGGGTCAGAGCTGTTTTGGCAGCAAAAGGGGGGCCCAACACAAAAAAATACACAAAGTAAGTACACTAAAACACAGCCAACTGGAAAAAAGAAACTACAGGAACGCCAAAAAATGTATAAACTTCAGTGGCAGTAAAGCCTGAAGCATCAATAAAAGTCATAGCCTTATGCCAGAAGCAAGGGCTAGTGAAAAGTAATGAATAGACAGTTCAAATAAAAATTTAATAATGATAATTATTTACAATAAATTGATACTGTTTGCTTGTTAAAGGTAATGGATAAGTGTTTGAAATCATCTGAACCCTTAGGGTTGAACCCCCCCCCAACTCAAAACATGGTTTATTTGGGGGGGGGTAATTTTATGAGAAAATATTTTGCCTCGCGTACATGTCCTTAGTAAAATGTGCTCCACTGCTGCTCCCTTTGCATGAAATATGGATCTGCATTCATCTCAGACGTACACACGAAGAAGCAAACCTTTAATTAAAGATTGTTTGTAATATGTCGATTCAGGTCTCTACATTCCAAAACCGGCCCTCCTCCTCCCTTTCTGAGGATGGATGAATAATTCCTCTTCAGCGAACAACTAAATGCTAAAATCTGCTTTGTCCTTGCTGCCCCGGAAGCTGCATGTTTTGTATACATCCCACACTCAGCTTACAGATCTGAGATTTAAGCCTCGCTGACTGCAGCTCAGCGCACACACTTGAGCGCAAAAAGAAACTGATTTTTTTTTTTTTTTTAATCATGTCATGCCCCTGAAATAGCAGACCCTGTGTGGAATTCGGCACAGCAATGACTTCTGCCAGGTGACATTCACATTTATGAATGAGGGCAAACAAAAATCATTGCTGCATATGAGAACTACAATAAAAGATCTTGCTGGCAAAAGCCTGTTATTGAAAGAGCTTAGCGACGCAGGTTACCGGGTTCAACTTTGCACATTTCTTACAGTTTGCACCTTCCTGAGAGTACGACATGCCCTGCACAAGCACTGCTTGTACTGCTTGTATTGTAAATTTCCCTTCATTTAATACGTCATTTACATTGTATATTATGTAAGCGATACACCTGTCGCACAGGATAAACACCTGTTGTGTGATTTTATTTATTTTTCTTCTTTAACCTTCTCGTCTCTCGGAAAATCTTTCCTGAGCATGCACACACTTACACAGTCCACATTTTCATGTTGGCTATTTGTTCCTCCTCACCCCTGCCCTAACCTGTATCGTCTAGGAACGAGCAGGTGGTTGAGTCAGGCATGTATGCAAAGCATCAACCGGCAACTGATAGGCAGGGCCACCAGGCATGTGCTGTATCAGTCAGACAATCGGTTTGGCTTTCAGTCCCGGCAATTTAGAAGCACCTCAGAGGGCCTCAGGTAGTCGCAGCAACAATCCCATTAGAGAACGTGAGGGAAGCCATATGAAAGCTTACGTGGGATCAAGCGACAGGCTGACCTCTCCTGCAGATTACTGCATATGAAGTCAGTGTTCACCATCTGTTACACATGCTGCTTTCTCACACTAATGCATGTATGTTCACTGCTTTGCCCCTTTGTCCGTCCCCCCTTTCGCATGTTTTCATTGGGATTGGGAAAAAAAAGCTAAAATGTACTTGAATCACACATGAATCGTGACAGAATCCTGTTTTATTGTTTATCTTTTAATACCCATGTTGGCTGTAAGTGTTAATGATGGTGGCATTGCTCTATGCAAATGTGATAATGTTCATAGCAGGTGTGCTTGTGTCCATTTTGATTACTGTATGGATACTACCGCAAACCGCAGACACAGGCACATCTGATCTGTGCATATCAGTGGACACTGCAACTGTGGTGTAATTCAAACCCCAGCAGGCCTCTCAGCAGAGTACTGACGGAATTTTAGGGGCCTCCAGCCAGGCTTACATGCATTGTTCACTGAGGTCATGTTGTGTTGGAACCACATGGACACCGGCATTAATTAATCAACTCTCTCATTTAGCTGGACTTGGGATGAGCACTAGGAGTGCACTAGATTCCTGAGGCTAAGTTTGTGTTACCTCCTGGTCTTGAACCAGATATTTTTCATGTGTTAGGCACATATGTTGAACACTGCATCCATTAAGAGCATTAAATGTGCATGGATCAGGAAGTATTATAATAAGACCACCTGTGCGTCCCTGTTGTCCACAGCTGTCCGTGTTCGGTGCTGCAAGTAAGTGTAATCCTGTCTTTAGTATGTCACGAGGAACACCAAGGCAACATCAATCATCAGTCTTTATCTGGTGGCTCAGGTCAAGTCAAGTTGCAAATGTTGGCCACTCAAAATTGGTTTTATACCTCAGTGTACTATTGTGTCCTAAAATGAGTTAAACAATAACATAAGCTGCATTTCCTGAAGTTTTCCCCCTCTCTCTTTTGACAGGTTCTGCTGGTCAGCAGCAGTCGTCACCCGGACCAGTGGATCGTCCCCGGGGGAGGGATGGAGCCAGAGGAGGAGCCGTGTGGTGCAGCAGTGCGAGAGGTGTTTGAGGAGGTAAATAAATCTGTGCACTGGCTTTGTTTTAATGTCATATGAATCAAGTCTGGACTCCAAAGTGAAGCCGTTTTGTGCAGCGATGCAGAGAGAAAGACCAGGCAGACCCAGTCGGAGCCTAATACTGCTATCATTTGTATTACACCTAAATAGTCACTAAAAATCCAGAAAAATATCTCACATCCACATTCTTCGGTGTACAAGTGTAATACTCTCAACTCCACTAGAAGTTTTTCTCTTTTTTTTTTTTTGACTTAGATGAGAATAACTGAGTTACTCGGTCAGCAACAGTAAGTAAGCTAAGAGTGAGATTCTTCTGAAGGGCTACAGTGTCAGCAGCTGGGTGACTGAGGAGCCCGATGGTATTTCAGAGGTCCCCCCCCCCAGTTGAGAACCTTGTGTTCTCAGCAGCGTCAGTGGTCTAAACTTGGCTCTTCACAGGATTCCTGTGCATTCACAAACCGTGTAGCCTTTCCTGCTGGACACATCGGTGGGACAGACACAGACACTTGAGGAGTGTAGAAGGGCAGATGTCATATGTGCTAACAGTAATTTGAGGCCCATGAACAGGGCAGAGTATATCTGAATTAATAAAACCACTGCTACGAAAGGGACACACCTGTATTACTGTAATAATACTCCAGGATTCAAGCCAAGTTTTTTGCCACCCAGGTGATGGTCCGGTACAGTACAAACGACAGTGAAATCTTTCATATCTATGTCATATAGTCTGTGTGCCTCGATATTTTGTTTTTGGGCAGTTACCTGATGGTCTGTTCTGTCCCCATTGTATTGATGCAGAACATAGCTGGGTTTGAACACTGCTTTCTATTCATCTGTGTGACTGATCTTGTTGTGAATGCCCTCACAAAGAAGTGTACTCTACTCGCCAAACACCTCAGCCAGTAGAAACAAATGATTTTTCTTTATTGCTCAGGCCGGTGTGAAGGGCAAACTAGGACGCTTGCTTGGTGTATTTGAGGTAAGCTGCATGTGAAGTGTACATAAGTGTTTAAAATGTGCATGTTGCATTATAAAATTTGCAACTTTTCTCATTAAAACTGGCAAATTTCATTGTGAATATATTTATATTGTATTTGTTTATGGCACTGCATTATGATTAACTACGTCCTCTCTCTGATCCTTAAAGCAAAACCAAGATCGGAAGCACCGGACGTACGTGTATGTGTTGACTGTGACAGAAACCCTGGAGGACTGGGAAGACTCTGTAAACATAGGTAACACCCCACCACCACCACCACCCCTGTGCTTGCTCTGCTGAGTGCTGGTGCTTACATAGTATACTGTATCTTTTTTATTTATGCCAAGGCCAGTGTACTGCATAGAGACCATACGGGCATTGGCAGTTACAACAGGTGCCTATAAATCTAGGCCACTGATCATTACTGCAGTGGTACTTAGCTGCAGTGTATTACAGCTGTCAGTGCCATGGACGTCAGTATCCAGTCTGTGCACTCCAAAGGCTAATGCATCCCCTCTGTTCTTGCTTTGAAATCTAAAAGCCTTTATAGAATATGTTAATGTGGGTTTATGTGGATATTTTTAAGGTTTTCAGGTATTTATTTGTGTGAGTGTGAAGATACAATAGATAGAGATGGATACCGTAAACAGGCTTAAGTCCCTCATGGTGACTTTCAGTAAACTATTTCCGTCTTGCTTCACCTCCATCCATATATCCATTCTCTTTCATTTATCCTTCACCCACCAACAGTGAATACTGGGTAACATTCAGCAGCTATTAAAGCTCACAGTCACCTTTTATCTTTGATATGAAGTAAAATTAGCCGATGGAAAAAAGAAAGAAGGGTCCAGTGGCTTTGTATCAGTTTCTGTATACTAGCACAAAGGTAATAGTTTGTTGGTGGTTCATCGAATCCTGATCTTCAGTTCTCTGTCTCCATCTGCAGGCCGTAAACGGGAGTGGTTCACCGTGGAAGAGGCCATCAAAGTGCTGCAGAGCCACAAACCCGTTCATGCAGAGTACCTGCGGAGGCTCCAGCTCAGCTGCTCCCCAACTAACGGAAACTCCATCCTCCCAAGCCCCGCAACAAACGACAACTACCCCCATTACAGTGCTACCCCCACTACGCCCTCAACGGGTAGTGTGCTGGGCTCCTCCTGCAGATAGGACTGCACCTCAATCTCCTGTCTCATCTATCTGGGACAGTTTCCTCAAAGTCTGTACAGTCTCTTGCATGAATATATTGACTTTTCAGAGTTGTGGCTCTCTTGTATGTATAGTTTCTAATTTTAGCTGCAGGACAGACCAAAGCCATTGCCAGAGCTGTGCTAAAGACTGAGCGGGAGAAGCTGGGAATGCTCACGTCTCTGGCAGAGAAACTGTGAAGATGGCTAACGAGAACACTTTTCTTTTGCTGGCAAACGTCAGAATGAGGAGCTGAAGTTTGGGAGGAAGAAGCTGCACACTCTGCTGGTACAACTGACCTTGTGAAGGAATGCCTTACAGAAACTTTGAATGAATGTGGTATTGGGGTTGTTTTATTTCACTAATGGTTCTTTTTACTTAATTTTATTTGAATGAACATGCTGCGCAGACAGTAAAAGGGTACTATAGTGTTAATTGGTAAAAGACCCAAGCATTGATGTTTCAAAAACTGACTTCTATTGCATTTTAATGTAAAAGTGTGATTTCTTTTACACCACGTAACCATTAACTAATGATGTTTTCTAAGAAAAATTCTGTTAATTTACCTAAATTGGTATTTTCATTTAAAGTTGGATGGTAGTGTTAACAAATGCAGCTGGAATGACGGTACTGGAGTATTTCAATTAACAATTAACAGGTTTATAAAAAAAAAAAAAAAAGTTTCTACCTCAGTAATCCTAAACTGGATGTGATGATCATGTCATAGAATCCTTTGATAGCACTGCTGTGTTTATAGTTAAACTTCAGCCAGTGCCTGCAAAGTAAAGTGTCAACCAACCTTGACTGATCAAACACACTGATCTGATGTCTGTTTATGACCACATACCTTTCTATCAGTGCTTTGTGTTTCCCTCTGCAAGAGTTCAGCAGCGCAAAGTACGTCCCCATCGTGTCATTTGCCGGGCTCAACTTCAGATGTTTGAAAAGTGGACTGCTATAATTTACACTGAATGAAAATGATTGTCAGTCTGCTTTTTCTTAACCAGCAGCAGTTCTATCTCTTTTGAATCACGTTGCTGTTACAGCAATCTGGAGAAACTGTCCTCTAATTAAACTTCCATATACACAATGATTGCTTTGCCCGCCATTTGCATAGGGCTGTAATTAATGCAACAAATTAGTTTTTCCTCTTTTAGAATTTTTTTTTTTTAAATTCCCCTCATTGTAAAGGTCTATTCAATGCTGGAGGAAAAAAAAATCTACTGGTTAAGTGGGTTGTGTATTTTTAATCTGATATTTCTTATCATTTCCAACCTTTCCCCAAATACTCCAAAATATTTTTAAAAAAGAATCCATCTTCTTTTCCAAAGTCCAAAGAAAAGTGGCTCACCCGAGCTGTTAAATATCACATCTCCTCCCTCGAAACAGACCCCTACTCTCTCCCGCTTTGACAGTTGAATGACGACTAGTTACCACACAGATTTGTAAATAGCTTTGAGGAGAACCGTTGATAATGTGTTTTTAACCTGAATGAAGCTGTAATTTTTCTCTTTAATGTTTTATATATTTTTTAACAATGTACAAATGGCTGAAAAGGACATGTAGGAACACCTGTCCCCTCCCCCGTCCCCCTGACTGAGTACGCAAAGTACAGGATGTCTGTATCACACACGATGACGTGCCACAGGTTTAGGATGTGAAGGTCGGCTGGTTTGTGGGTATTGATGCATATAAACAAGGATTTTTTTGTTGTTTGTTTTAATGCAGATGTATGAAATGTGCAGAGGGTTGGTGTGATAGAGGATGCTAGAGATACTGTGAGATTATCTGCTGTGATGACCCCTACAGGGACCAGCTGGAAGAAGGAAAGAAAAATCAGTTTTTGAAGAACAGTAAAGGTTGCATGAATGTCTTTGGACAATGCAAACTGTATTTCTTCATTCTTAGCTTTAGCAGGAGTTCAAGCATATCTCCTCTTTTTAAGATTTTACCAACGATGCAGACTTCACGCCTCGTTGTCCTTTTACCTTCCATATCGATGCTGCTCTTTCACAAAACCTTATCTTACAGTATCATAAACCGATGCAGAAGTTCATCTCTCAGAAACTTTCACCCTTATCCAACTTGTTTCTATGTGTGTGCGTTACAGGTCGACAAAATACGATGTGCCAAATTAAAAGAAAATTGTCAGCTGATTTTGGGGGGAGGGGGGGGGACTTGATGTCAATGTTTTAAAGATCTCCAAAGCTCATAAATTCTTTGTGTATTTCACAATATGATAGTTAATGTGAAAAACATATTTCTACATCCCGACTGCATCCTGCATTGTTCAGTTTCTAATGAGGCAGCGGTCCACTCACACTGTTTTGAAGTCGGCGTATAATTGAACATAGAAGACTAAGTCAGACTACATTCTGAACATGACGCCAACTTGAATCCATTAATCGTGACGTTCTGCAGCTTAACATAAACTCTCAGAAATATTTGCTTCCTCCACTTGAGATGCTGTTGGATGTTTGGGGTCCTTGTTGATCTATGACTGGTCTTACTGTAAACAAAGCAAACTAAAGATTTGGCATTGTTTATCTTAATATGCACAGCAGTGTTTCATGTGAAAGTGGTTTAAAGAATTGGACAGGAAAGATTGTTTTGGAGAATATTGCATTAAAGGGGAAAAAAATCTTATTTCAACAGTTGTTGAAGATTTCTTTAACTGAACGCACCGTGTACTGTTTTCACTGCCTGTCAGGCAAGTATGTGTTGTGTTTTTCTTCTTTTCTTTTTTTTTAGAAGCAAGAATTGTTTATCCAGTTAATCAGTAGCCTGTTTATTGCTGCCTACATCTGTACTTGGACACGAATATTGGCTGAAATACTGGGGTTGGACAGTTTTCACAGTGTCTGGTGACAGGAGTTGAAAAATTGACTCTCTTTGTGTCAACAGTGCAGTGAGTGACTGAGTAAAGAATACAGAACTTTTATCAAAGTAGCTGAGCCTTAAGGGCAGCTTTACTATAACCTCTAACATAACTGAATATGTGCTAATGCCTCTGTGCAGCACACTGCTGAGAACTGAGTCAGCATAATTCAGAATTACATACAGAGGCTTTTATGAATGCGGGAGGTTTTACTGATCAAAGTCAAGGCTGTAAAAGTTTTTAACAAGTTTATTACGCTTTACAACTTGTGAAAGTCAGACACTGACTCCTGTGCCTGGAAAGTCACACCTGCTGGACCCAGTAACTTGTATCTGTCAGCGGTTTCCTAAACAGCAGTGCCGTGGTACACCATGGGGCACAGATCACAAAGACAACTGACTCATACAAAGTTCTACCTACTGTTAGGTGCATAACTTACTGGACAAAGACACAAGACACACTTAACCAAGTCAAGAGCCAAGTGTGTCATCAAGTCTACAAAAAGAGATGCTTTCATAAATGTAAATACAGAGGGTTTACAACAAGAAGCAAACCACTGGTTTGCTGCAGCAACGGCCTGAGAGAGCATCTCAAAGGAGGAAGCAGGCAGTCATTGAATGCAAAGGATTTTCATCACAATATAAAAAACAGTCTGGTATTTAAAATTATGTTAATTTGTCCAATTAAATCTTGAGTCTCTGAAAACGGAGGTCTGTCTATTGAAATGGCTGCAATTCCTAAACAGTTAATGTAATACTTTAGTAAAATCCAAGCTGAAAGTCTGCACTTTGATCACATATTGACAGTTTGATTAAAATCCACCATGGTGTTGTACAGAGGCAAAACTACAAAAAAATTTGTCCAACAAATTATGGACATAACTGTACATATCACTGTGTCCATAGCAGCCTGCTCCAACTCTGAGGCATATATGAAGGATCTAAATCTACTGCAAGTTCCTTGTAGGGTATTCAGATTCTAAATAGAAGTAGTAATAACACTATGATAATAATTCCCCACCACCACCACCAAAAACACCTCCCTAATCTAAAAGTAGCTACAAAAGTTTGTCAAGCAAAATCTAGGCACCCTGTAATAGTTGTGTTATTGGTTAGTCTATTAGTATATGACTCTTGATGCACTCATGTGTAAGCAGCATTTTTATGAAGCTGATTTTAAAGGAATAATTTCACATTTTGTCCTTTGTAAAATAAACTTTAAACCTTTAACACTAGAACTCCCAGATTTTTAGAACTACTAGAACTGACCGCCTTGGGAGTTCTAGTGTTTAAAGTAATGAGAGCACTGCCACAATTTAAAATCACGTCCCTCTGCAATGGAAGTAATACTGAAAATAAAATGACACGTCGAAAGGGGGGTGAGTGGGGGGGCTGGAATTAAAGCACACAGTTAAATTCATACATGAATAACAGATATATCCTAGCGGTGACACCTGACACTTCAGAGGTGCGCCTCTAGCCCCGCCCTCCTCTCTGCACCTGAGTGAGAGTGAGGGAAACAAAGCAGCGTCGACTATTATACCAGGATCCGTATTTATATGATTAAGGGGGCTAACCGACCTTTTGACTCTTGGCGTGTTTTCTTCTTTTTTCACAATGGATGAGGTGTTCTTTAAGTCGGCGTTACCTGCGCACGAGTCCTTCCTGTTTGATGACACCAGTCTGGCTCTGCCGACGGATCTGCGATCCTCGACGCAGCCCGATTCAAAAGACCGGAGCCTGCGCGTTCACCGGCAGATTCAGCTCTCGCTGTCCCGGAAGGCTAAAAAGTCTCTGTCAAATGGTAATGTTTATTTTGAAAGGCAACTTGAAATGAATCAACATCATGCTTTGACACAGTTATGAGAAAACGGGCGCGCACAAGGCCACCTCTAATGAATGAATACATTTACAGAATGGTCTGTGCCCATATCTAATTTTTGAATTTTAGGATGTGATGGATAGCCAATATTTTACTTAATACTACTACTACTACTACTACTACTAATAATAATAATAATAATAGTAACAGTACAGATTTTTTCCTTCTGCCCCACCCAGTTAATTATGTAACCCTCTTAAAAGGGTCCAAGCTTGAAATCCCATCCATAAACTTCTAAACCCCTTTTCCTTGTTCAAACCCTTTCTGTGTCCCGAGGCTGTGCTCTGTGTTACCTGCAACCTACTAGAGTTAGTATAAACACAGACATTTCTGTAACTAGATTGCATGCTTGTAGTTAATAATCTTGTCTAGCAGGTTTTCTGCAGTTCCCCATAAGTGATAACTGCTAGAACCTGAATTTACTATGTCACCTACAAACCAGGTTAAGCCCTTATGTATTAAGTATTGGTAGCCAAAATAAAAAGGTCAGCTAGTTAACTTTGCAGGCTACTAAAAAAGCAAACACTGGTTTTATTTTATGAAGCATCACTGTGTATTAAAAGGTTTGTGTGTTTAGAGGAGGGATTAACCACATCAGTCTACAATGCACTGGAAATAAAAATGAAAGAATTTATCTGCTTCCTTCCTCTAAACTCACATTTTTACGCTAAACTAGGCTCAATTCCTTACACGCACTCAATTATCAAAGACTGACTAACAATCGGCATGAATGCGATACAAGCTTAGACACATACTGGCACGGAGGTACAGCAATCAGCACTGTCCCCTCATTGCAAGAAGGTCCTGGATTCCAGTTCACTGGCTGATTGGCTGGGTCCTTTCTGTGTGGAGTTTGCACCTTCTCCCTGTGGCTGTGTGGATTCTCTCCAGGTACTCCAGCTTCCCCCCACAGTCCAGAGACGTGCTTGTTAGGTTAATCTGTGATTCTCATTTGGCCATGGGTGTGAATGGTTGTTTGTCTCTATGTGACAGACTGATGATGCTTCCAGGGTGTCCCCCACCGCAACCCTGAATTGAATAATAAGAAAATAAATGGCTAGTGTTACATCCTTATTGATATGTAATGTATCACTGACTTATCTGCTGATTATTTTCTTGATTGTTATATTAACCGTTTTGGTCTGTAAGGTGTTTTGGTCTATAAGCAGAAGGAATCGGGTAATGATGACGTGAATCATGTGCTATTCCCATGACAATCACCAGGTGTCAACCAAATGGAAAACAAATTTTTGGACCATCAAGCAACCAGATGTTACAACTGTTTTGAGTTTTTGTGGTCCATTGTTCAGGGTGGGAAGATATTCAAGATATGGATAAAGAAACAAATGTTTCTATCAAGATTCTTTATTTTTATTATACATACTACAAACAGGTTTATTGTGTAACTAAACATTAATAATTAACAGACAGTATTTAACATCTGAGCCATTTTTTCTCCCTGCTTTACCATCTCTCTTACCAATCTTCCTTTAAAATTGTGTGGCACTCATTTTACAGGTTGCACACCTGCCTGCAGCGCTGTGAGTGTGCCACTGTGCTTTCACAGCTGAGGCAACCAGAGTAGGAATCATGTCCCAGATACGAGGAAGTGCTACAGTGCATGCAGGGAATTACGGCACGAAACAGTATAGATTAACAAATCCTCTACGACTTGTTTCAGGTGGTGTTTATTCACAGAAAAGTAAAGCAAAGAGCTTTGATGCTGCAGATGGATTTTTAACAAGCACAAAGGTAATGAAATCCTTTTTTTATTTTTCTATAGCACTTCATGTACCATCACATGTGCACAAACATTTTTGGAAATGTTTTTCATCCTAATCGATCACTAAAATATTCATATCACGCCTGTTTTTAGTGCTTAAACTGATCTGAAGTATGCAGATTACTCAACAGATACCAATTTTTAATTTCTTGTATATAATGATTATAAAGGCATAAACTACTTGGGCTTGGGGCCTCATACTGTATTGCACTTGAAATATTGTACTCCATAATTTGAATGTAGTCAAATGGTTCTGTGTGGTTTCCTGCTGTTGCTCACTGCTTGTGCACAGACTCCAAAGCCTATTAAATGAATCATTGTATTCTTATCTTATCTGTTATGCAGCAGTGTTTGCTGTGGGTGTTTGGAAGCATGAAGCTTAAAAAAGAAGAAGCAGTTTATTACTAAAAAGCAAAAAGCTTTTTGCTTTTCAAAAAAAAAAAAACAAGGTAAAGGATAGATTAAATATAAAAACATGGATGTAGCCATTGTGATATCACGAGTTAAGCTGTACAGTCATCGCCATCTTTGGTTTCGGGGGCCAGAAGTGACCTTACTGAACAAGAGAGTGAAGTGCTATACTATGTGCTATGTGTTATCCTCCAATGCTAAGTGGGATACAAATAAATTATTTGCATTTCACTCATCAAAACTGAAGCACAGACTTCTTGAACAGGCTGTTAGTTTGATTAATTGCATAGCAAGCCATATTATTGATGACATAACTGCATTATAGCTCAGTCTTATCTTGCAACTAGGAAGAATCAGTGGTTGCTTAGAAGTGGGTGATTGCAAGGAAGGTTTTTGCATACGGTGACTCCATATTATTACAAACAGATTGCATGTAATTACTAACTTGACCCCATTCAGTCTCAAACTTATAGCAGACTGATAGCAGATTGACTGTTCCGTTGCTGTTTTATTGCCATTTTGATGCACCAAAGTCACTTTGAAGATGGCAACTGACAGTGAGTGGTGGCAAAACTGGTAACATCTTCAAAGCAACCATTTTAAAGGCAACAAGACTATAGGCTGATTGCACACAGTCATAATAATTTTGGTCGTGCTGCGGTCTCCACCCACTGTTTTCCCTAGTGTGACTCTAGCATCAGAGGTTCGATTCAGAGACTCAGGTTAACTGAGGTGAATCCTAGCAGACAGTTATTGCATCCACCTGTGACTCATCCTGGCCACAATCCAGAAAGCAACTCAGTCACTCATACAATTTAAACAGCTGAGCTAAAAAAAATAAATAAACTCACTTCCTGAACTTTTGTCACAAAGAGAAAATAGCAATTAATACATGAAAGAACCCTGAACATTACTTCAGGTTCTGCATGTTCTTTAATCGGAAAGATTCCACACAACACATAGGATAAGGAGTCAATTATTAAATTTAATAAAGCCATCTCAAACAGGTTTACAGAGTACTCTGGTTCAGAATTGTCGAAGTTGCCTAATACAGCCAATCGGTGCAGCTTCACACAAGTCTGACACCCCTCTCTATCTTAGCCCTACTTTCATACATAGGATTAGACACAGTTACACAGTTACTGAAATATGCAAGATGCTGCGTTGTATAGCGGAGGACGTGTGGCATGCTTATCAGTTCCTTCTCCTGTGGCCCTCACTGTCGCCAGCTACCGGCCTCATCTGGGTCCTGTAGGCACAAAACATCAGACCAAAACACACATTCTGTTCCACTAACTCATCCAGCAATGATTTTCCTGCCTCTCTGCTATGCAGTCTTATTTCTGTCTCCTGTGCAGTGTTATTTCCACACGTTCACCTTGTGCAAAGATCAATGCCGCGATATGCTTCTTGATACTGTAGTTCCACTTAAATTGTTATATTTATGGGATGTCTACTGTGCCGCTTATTTACACTCCTTTCTTCACACGGAAGATTGTAAACATGTTGCATCTTGTTTAAAGTTGGGCATGTTAACAGGAATCTATGGGGACAAACTTCCCATTAGACATTCGAGGAAATGCAAATTTGATTCCTGCCCATCATGAGGAAAATAAATGTTACAGCAGCTTGTTTAAATAGGCAGTTATTAAATAGGCTTATTGTGGAATGTATTGCTTCTATTTCTATACAACACATGAAGCTGAAAAAGGCAATAATGTATTAAAGAAATATGTCTAAAGTTTGTTCTATATACCAGTGCACAGTGATAAATGCATTGGGATGGGGTTACCCTAGACCTCATTGCCTTATGTTACTTAGTAATAAAACTCATTGCCTATACAAGACATCATAATGATCTTTTGCACAGTTAATTACTGTGCAGTGTTGTCTGTTTCTGACTATAATGGCATGCAAGTATAAAGTCCCATACAATGAAAGAGCAGAATAACCACGCCACAGTGTATTAAAGTTTACTTTGTTTTGTTCTCACAGGTAAACAGATCGACCTTCTCCACTCACTCCTTCTCCGGCAACCATGAACGAAGTCCATCTAAGAGAGTGGAAGTGTCCCCTAAAGCAACCCCAGAGCTGCCTCGTGGGCGCTTCCAATACACTACTTACCATTATGGGAAGTCCACCCCCCCAGGACCAAGTCTCTCACACATAGTGGGAACTCTGCCGCAGCACTCAGCTAGGTCTGCTTCCTTTCACCGCAGTGCTTTTTCAGAGATACCTCATGGCACTCAGACATTCGTATCCACACCTGCACGAGCGACCATCTGGCAGAGGCCAGTCAGACAGAGCGTAGGACCAAAATCTCCATTTACAAGATCTGCTGAATTTCAGCACAACAGTGAATTTGGTTTTTTGTGGAGTCATAAACAAAATACTCCGAAACAAGAGTATTTTGTGCAGAGACCAAATGGTGATATGACGCCTGGTTCTATTCAGCCTGATGAAGGCTCATCCTGGCTAGCGCAGATGAGGAAAAGGAGCAACCAGAAATCCCTCAAACAGAAGTCGAGCCCGCCCTCTGTTAGCAGTGCGGAGGTGGATGCTGGCAGGCAGGTGGAAATGCAGCTCCCCATTCAGCGGTTACAGAAGCAGAATGTCACAACAGTGTAAGACTTTTAATCTGTGCATTTAATAATTCAATATATTCTTGTGTTGATGAATAATATTTTGAAACATTTGTGTATTCTCGCTCAGGAAGTTGGCCAGCAAGCCTCCCGAGATGACATTGGAGAGGGCTGTGAACCTTTTGACCCACAATGAAGAGGAAACACTGATCTATGCAGCCAGTTACATACAAAATCAGTGTTTCCAGAGTGAAAAGGCTAGAGAGAAGGTATGTTTAATCACGGGTATCTTATGTGTGATCATTATACAGTAATTCAAAATGGAATTTGTTGACATTTAAAGATGCAGAACACTTATAAATCCTGATACATGAATCTGAATGAATTATGTCCACTCTTTTTTTTTTTCCCAGGTGAAAATTCTCCATGGGATTGAGAAGCTCCTGCAGCTACTTAATAATGACAGTGAGGAAGTGCAGCATGCTGCTGCTGGGGCGCTGCGTAATGTGGTTTACCAGAAGGATGAAATTAAGATGGTAGTTATGGAAAATGATGGTGTGTCCTTCATTCTCAGTGCACTGAATACCAGCCGTGATAGGGAGACCAGACGTCAGCTTACTGGTCAGTTTCTAGGAATTTGCATGTTTAAAAATACACATTCTAATTGTAATCTACTTTTAAATTTCAAGCAGTCATCAGAACGGGTTTGTATGCTTAACATAAACATTGGTTTTAATTCATATGAAATCATGCTCTAAGAGTTACATATGCAGTGTAGCACCAGCTTCTTTATATTTTTGAGATGAACTGAAAACTATTATATTTCCATCCCTCACGCAGGTCTTTTGTGGAACCTCTCGTCTCATGAGCAGTTGAAGGAGCATCTAGCTAAACATGGCTTATCCATTCTCACCCGCTCCATTCTGGTTCCCGGTTCTGGTGTTTCTGAAGGCGAGAACCCAAAAGATGAGCTCCTAGCAGATGCTGAGGCTTTCTACAATGCCACCGGCTGCCTGCGGTAGGTTCTGTTTGTTAGCTGTCAAACTACGTTTGCTGAGCTCTTGTTGTGTATGTTACTGATTGAGGTGAAGCAAAACAACTGCTGGTGTCACTGAATCTGCTGATTCTAAGCTGAAGAAGATTTCACTAAATTTACAGATGTTGCTAAGGACAAGAACATTTAAGTTCCAAAGGGAAATACATTATGCTTCTCAGTTTATCATGCACACCCACAAACTCCAGTGATTTGTATGACAGGGTGACAGGGTTTAGATCTGGGACCTCCAGGTGGATGGGCATAGATACAAAACCTAAGTTGGAAAAGGAAGCGGTGGTGTTATTATGCATAATTATGTAATTATGCATACTGGTTCATGAATTGTTTTTTTATGCTTTAATTTTTTATGTAACCTATAAATCTAGCCCAATGGGTAGGTTATTTTTAGACAGCATGATGATGACTATGTTAAAAGCACATTAGTGTAGAGTTTTGTTTTTTTTTTACTGTGCATCATAGTTTACATCCTCCCTTTTGTGCGTATAGTGTGTGTGAGTGCAAGTGTAACTGTGCTTATATTGTAAGCAACAGTATGAATATACTTTCACTCATACTTTCTTTCTTTTGAATGAAATATAAAAGTAAATTCAGCCAAATGTTCCCCTGTCAAAATCAGTTCAAATCCATTGCATGAGCTTTGGCACTGACACTGGCTATGAGTGACAACAAACATGACACTGAGCTACACTGAAAAAATGGAGTGTCCTGTATATGAATGAATTTCCCCATATATATATATATATATATATATATATATATATATATACACACACATAGAGAGAGAGAGAGGCACCAATGTAGCATAGCATACCAAGGGCATGAAGAGTGAGCAGGCCGGTTCACTGGGTCTAACTTTTGGGGAAAAATGCGGCCATCACGGCTCTGGAGGACAGCTGGGCTCCATACACACACACACACACACACACACACACACACACACACACACACACACACACACACACACACACACACACACACACACACACACACACACACAATGGACATTTTGTGTTATTTTTTTACAGCTTTTTTTTAAAAACAGCGTTGGAAGTGAAAGCTCAGCCATCGGACAAAGTGTACTGCTGAAGCTTGGATCTCTGCCCTGCCTGAACTAATGTTATGATCAATGTTGTGCCTAGTATAGATGAGAGTGGTATGTATAGAGAGACTGATTGAGAAAGTTACAGTTTTACACTTTATTAGTTGAACAACATAGCAGTGGAACAAAGAACTACTTGGTCGTGGGTTCATGTAGCAGCTCTGTGAAACTGTCTGAAACTCCCTGGTTGCTAAAATTATAATAAGCAAATAAGTAATTACCACTCTTTTTTATACAGTTTCTTTACTATCATGCAATTATGTAAAACCACAGTTTATCTGCTGTGGTCTGAGATTATGCCTCACACTGCTGCCTTTGACTTGTTTAGACACACACCATCTCTCTGTTTACAAAGCAGGAGATATTAGAGCCACTGCTCCCCTGGCAACTATAGCCAGATGAAAAGAGTGAAAGACTCAATTATTCATCAAGCTCTCTCTTTTCCGGCTTTGCTGAGCTGAAATCATTCAGTCCTCTCTGACCCAGTGTTATCGAGTTCTCCTTATCATGTTCTAAAGCCTTTTGGGCTCCCAGCGGATGAAAAAAGGGAGTTCCTCATGGCTGCACAAAGAGCCTCTTGTGTGGATTCAGAATGTTAATTTTCGTATTTATTTTCCTCTGTAGCTTGGGCTACATAAAAAGAGACTTACCAGCCGTGGATATAATTTGTTATGATTGCCAGTTCCATTGGAAATATATACAAAAAAGTTAGTGCAGTTGCATGGTTGACAGAAGGATATGTTGTAGCATTTCTGATGTTACTAATATTGGTCAGAAAAAGGCCTATCTAATTTGTAACGCTCACAGATGTCACATTTTTGTTTCTAGAAATCTGAGCTCTGCAGACCTGGATGTCAGGAAAAGAATGAGGGATTGTGAGAATCTCATCGATTCTTTGGTCCACTACATTCGGGGAACCGTAGCTAACCGAACGATGGATGACAAGGTAAAGTGAAAATGATGAGCAGACAAAACATTTGTCCTCACTGTGTCTGCTTCACAGCAAACTGCTTTGACTCACAATACTTTTGTTGCATGTTTACAAGTAGGAACTTTTACTTCTAATTTCAAACAGATATGAACTGTTGATGAAACTCATTTTTACTTTATAACTCCCTTTTGTGTTTCTGTTGTATCCTAGTGATACTAACTTCTCATCTCAATCTGCTTTGAAGTCCACAGAGAACTGTGTCGGTATCTTGCACAACCTGTCTTATCAGATTGAGTCAGAGCTTCCGCAGAAGTGTGCCCAGGTTCCCAGAGAATCTCACCGAGACTTGGATACAGAGCCAAAAACTTATGGCTGTTTTTCTTATCGCAGTGCCAAGATCACAGAGGTAATCCCTTTTTTACGTTAATCCACTCCGACAACACCAAAGATTTTCTTATGGTTTAATATCTGAGTGTGAGAGAACGGCTTTAGTCATCTGTAAAAGAGCTCATTAGAACATGTTCCTTTAGCTTTCTCTTGTATTATGTTGGTGGTGAGAAACATCCAAGCAATTTTTCATCTGCAGTAATTTTATTTGACGCTATGGCTCTGTTCGGAGACCTCTCTGCCTTTTCATGAGCATAAGTCGGGGAGAGCGGCAGCAGGAGAACAGAGCAGGCGTCACTGACAACGGACGTGACATTAATTAAGTCAAACACAGCGTGAAAAGGAGGAACTGGGGTGGAAGTGGATTTCAAAGCAACTTGCGGATGTACAGTAAATGTATAGCCGGCAACTTCAATGACTCGCTCCTGAACCATCAGCTCAGTTTCTGTTAATATTGGCTGATGCTGGTCCTATATTAATCAGGTCGTAAGTGGACTGATGACAGCCGATCAGATAAAAAGTCATAACATTTGTACTTATTTGTCCTTGCCTGCCTAGCTAATGCTATGCTCAGTTTTAGCTTCTTGAAGTCATTGTCTTCATGTTGCTTTTACTGATCAAGTCTGCTTCCTCATTCCGGTGCTTAGTTTGAACTTCAGGTAGTTGTATTATCCATGTTTACATACCTGAATACATGGAGTTGTTGCCATAAGATTGAGGGGTTATAGATTTGCCTTACTGAGCAGCTGATACGGTGGACTTAACAAAGTTGCTGGCGAGTTTATGTGACTACTGACTGCATCTCTTATGAAAATATAGGCATCAATATACTGCTCCAACAGCCTCTATTATTCTACCTTCCACAAGAATTAAATCTGGCCGCATGGATTTGGTTCCTTAAAGTGACAACAGCCTTAGTGAAGTCCAGCACTGATGGTAGATGATGAGGTCTGGCTCACATGTCCAAATTCTCCCAGTGTTATTTGACATTATTTTGTCTTTCACACTAAAACTGTTGAATTTCTGATATGAAAATGTGGGAAAAATGGATGCACGGCCAGTCTGAACACGTGCCCATACAGAATGTCATTCCTTGTTAACACAGTTAGCTGCCCCTTGTTTTAAATATGAGCCCACTGAACCCACTTGCTTGAAATCTGACTCATAAGCTGTTTCTTCTCAGCATACAGAGCATCAGCTCCCCCTGCTGGAGAAGAACACCAATCCCCATGGCACAGAGTGGCTGTGGAGCCCAATCACTGTCAGGATGTACATGTCACTGGTGGCCTGCAGTACGTGTGACTTCACCAAGCTGGCAGCTGTTGGGGCACTCGGGAACATCACAGCTGGAAATGGAGCGGTAAGATGGGAAGGAGTGCAGCTCCGATTCTTTTTATAGGTTCAGTGTGTAAGCAGAAAAGAGACAGGTGTGAATACTGACTGACACTTTAATAGATGTATGTGTGGGTCAAATGAGGTTATATAAATGTGGAGTACTAGTTTAACACTAGATTTAAAGGCATTCATTACCTTTTAATCTTTAACAATGATGCCAAATGCATTATTGCATCATTTGCAATTGCAAATTATACCAGTAAATATTTAATATTTTTAACAGCTTTAATAACTGAAACATTCTTTTGTTTTATCCAACTGATTATTATGTTTTAGTCTTGTTTAGCATCAGAACTGTGGCTGCTGTCTTGTATTCAATACGTAATTCTAATTAAAAATGTTGAATGGCAACATATTTCATATGTGTTCTGTGGTCTGCAGATGAGCAAAGCCCTCGCTTTTACCATTGTTCTGGAGGAAAACGGTCTTCTGCATATTAAGAACATTTTAAAGTCAGAACAGAGTGATCTGGTAAAAGCCACTGCACTTTTGATCAAAAACCTCTCACGCAACCATGAACTGCACCTTCCCATTGGTAATTTTTGATGTCTTCTCTAAGCATTTCCCATCATGTTCCCATCCTAACCACAAATCACACCTTGAATGGATCTTTTACTTCTGAAGCAAACCAGGTCTTGCCAGAGGTGGCGAAAATGATGCCCAACAGTGACACCAGCACCGACAGCGAGATGACAACGTCTCTGTGTCAAATCCTGACTTACCTGAGTCAGAATAACGTGAACAATGTCAAAGAGATAATCAAACTCAAATGCCTCCAAAGGATCATCAACATCAGCAAGACAGACACTGGGTTAGTCACTTTATCAAAATATTCAAATGCAAGACTTCATAAGCTCAATGTTCGACCAAGATAATGAAACATAAGTCATTATTTAACACAGTATGTGTGTGTAATATAATATACTTCCAACTTTACATCAAAAGCAAACCTCTGATGTATCATTATTTCTGCCTAATTTATCATATTCAGGAGTTCCTTTAAAAAGTGATATCAAAAGTTAAGTTCTTCAGAATCCGGGTACTTCAGGTTAAAGTGCATCTGAGTAAAAGCTATAGCCTGTTCATAAAAAGGTACACAAAGGCATGACCATTTTGATCGGTGTTTTGGAGCCAGATGTGATTGGATCAGAGAGTGAAGCGCTAAGTTACGAGCGAGCTGCTTCCGTAGATTGTACGGGTGCATGCCACAGAACCAGACGCCTCCTAATTAGGACTAATTAACATACAAATAAAATACTAGAATCTCATTCGTTGAAAAAAGTGGAGCCCAGAATTCAAGGATGAGCATCTACTTGCGCAGCATGCCATTGTGTTTTTCAGCTAATTGCTGTAAAAATGCTCCAAAAGGCACCAACACCACAAGCACATTAGAATTAAATTATCTGAAGTGATGCCAAGCATCCAGCAAGCAGGTACAGCTGCCTTTGTTGGAACACCTGCCGACTGAAGCGGGGGCTCCCTTATTTTTGAGTCTTAACAAAATCCAAACAGGTGTGGTGTAAGACAAAAATCAGACCCTGTACAGCTGTGATTAATGTGCAAGTTAGGTGGAGAGACCTATATATATATATATATATATATATATATATATATATATATATATATATATATATATATATATATATATATATATATATAAACATAACAAGAGTCCATGAGGATTTTGGAGTCAATCCAAAGTTTATGATAGGCATAAAAAGTAAAAGTGTGTGTGTGGTAATATTTTTTATTTTACCTTCCCTTCTACTCGTTACAAACCCAACAGTGCGAGTCAGGCAGCGTGCATCCTGCTGCACACAATATGGAAACACACTGAGCTCCATGGGATCCTCAGAAAAGTGAGTTCCTGCACACACACCACACTCACATCATATTATGTGTCACATCCTTTTCTTCATATCTTCAGACTGTGACACTGAATGTGTCACTCATTTATGCTTAAACACACTGCTGCGTCTGCATGTGTTCTTCCAACCTCTTTCGTCTTAATTCATCTTAATGCATTTGAAGCTTTGATGAAGGTGGTGGCACTGATGAAAAAGACAGGAGGTGGAGCTGGAGGTGACAAGAGTTGAGGAAGTTGAAGTTTCTGTTAGCGGTGACCGGGAGGGACAGGATTAGAAATGAGTGCATCAGGTTGAATGCTTTGGGGACAAAATTAGAGAGGCGATGCTGAGATAGTTTGGACGCATGCAGAGGAGGGATAGTGGATATACTGGACAAAGGGTGTTGAATATAGAGCTGCCAGGAAGGAGGAAAAGTGGAAGTCACAGGGGATGCTAGGGATAGAGTGAGATGGAGGCAGTTAATCCACTGTGGTGACCCCTAAAGGGAGCCGCCAGAAGAAGACGAAAATGATTTGAAGCTTTCATGAACACTTTTAGTTTCTGTCACAGCACTGAAAGGTTTATTTTAGGCTTTGAGGGTTGAATTAGTTTCTTTTCCTCCATAATTTGCTTAATTTATGCCTCTTTTCCACTAGCACCTACTCAACTTGGTTTTTAGGGTTTTCCATTAGATAGTACTACTACCTGGTATCAGGTACTTTTTTTAGTACCGACTCAGCCGGGGTTCCAAGCAAGCTGAGTCAAGCTGAAAATATGAAGTCAGACTGGATGCCACTGATTGGCCAGGTAGTGATGTCACTTGATGAGTCACAAGAGCGACTCCTTCACAATAATCAAACCTGCCTTTTTGAAACCCGGCAACATGAACCAGCACAGACGTTTTTGTGCTTCGTGGCTGACGAGAGAATCCAGAGGGAGTTAGAGAGAGCGACTGTTTGTGTTGCATACAAATGACATTACGGGACCTTCAGGTCACCTTGATATAATGACCCCGTCCACATTGAGGCGGTACTCAGGTGTAATGGAAAACAACCAAAACTGAGTTGAGCTGAGTCGAGCTGAGTAAGTAGTAGTGGAAAAGCGGCATTAGACAAAGAAATGAGCTGCTAGTTATTGATACATTGGCGCATGTTGCATTATTAGCTGTGACAACTAGTATCCATCAGAAGAACTACAAATTCAGATAATTATTTTTGATATCTAAGTCTTAGAGCATTATATTGTTTGCATCAGTGTTTCAACGTCTGAAAAACAGCTTCATTTTTTCAACAGAACGGCTTCAAGAAATCTGATTTCGTCAATGCGAGGATAACAAAGGCTGTGAACTCCAAATGAAACTGAGCCCAAGAGCCATAAACACTATTGGCACAAATCGCTCACCCTTTCTTCCCGTCATCTGTGTAAATGTAGTTTTTTGTTGTTGTTGTTGTCATGCTAAAAACCAATCATTGTGATCTACATTCAAACACCCATCAAAATGTAGACTTTTGTTGGTTTTTTGGACATGTTTCTCCAGCTACTTGTGCTACCTTTTTGGTATTAGTTAGCTTCATATTATCAAACATGTAATCTGATAAGACAGAATGAGCTGATGAAGCGGTACATTCATGAAGAAACTATCCCTCATTTTGTGTGACCTTTAAAGCACCTTTCAGATGTTATTATTCCTCATTAAATATGTCTCTGACCGCTGCTGTAGTGCCGGTAAAAATGACAGAAGAATGTCGAACTTTTTGAAGACAGAAGAGATATTAATCTGAAGACAGTTATTGAAATTTGAAGTATTTCTTTATGCTTGTGTTGTCTTTTTTCCCCCTTTCAGAGTGGCAGCGTGTTAGCAATAATACCGTTTCTTTTTAAGTACTTGAGGTGACAGTGAATACAAGAGTAATAAAAGTTTTTTAATGAAGTTTTTAATGAAGTTTAAATGAAGGCCCTCAATAAAGAAATTTTGACAAATGAAAGTAGCGATGATTTTTTTTTTTTTGTCTTTTCGACAAACCAAATGATGAACATGCTAAAAAAAAAACCAAATTGCACTCATCGGTCACTTTATTAGGTACACCTGTTGACCTGCTCATTTACACAAATATCTAATGAGTAGACATGATCTAAAGACCTGCTGAGCATCCGAATGAGGAAGAAAAGCGACTGTGGCGTGGCTACTGGTGCCAGATGGGCTGGTTTGAGTATTTCAGAAACTGCTGATCTGCTGGGTTTTTTCCCCACAAATGCATCTCTAAGGTTTACAGAGAGTGATCCGAAAAAGATTAAATATCCACTGAGCACCAGTTCTCTGGGTGTAAATACTTGGTTGATGCCAGAGGTCAGAGGTGAATGGCCAGACCGGTTTGAGCTGGGAGGAAGGCAACAGCAACACAAAAAAACACTCATTACCAAGACCACACCTGTCACCTAAGGATAGGAAACACTCGCTCACCCACACAGGATTTGTATCAACAGTTCAGGCTGGTATTAGTGGTGTGATTGTGTTGGGGGATCTTTTTTTAGCACACTCCGGACTCCTTAGTACTGACTGAGCATCATTTAAATGCCACAGCCTACCTGAGCGTTACTGCTGACCATGCCTATCCCTTTATGACCATAGTGTAGTCATCTCTGAATAATTTCAGGTGACCTTTGCAGTAACCAGATCTCAATCCAGTCAAGTACCTTTGGGATGTGGTGGAACAGGACATTCACATCATGGACATGCAGCTGACAAATCTGCAGCAACTGTGTGTCTGTCATGTCATGGACCAAAATGAAGAATTAAGACAGCTCTTAAAGCAAAAGGGGTTCCAACCTTGTGCTAGTGAGGTGTGCGTAATAAAGCCTGGCCAGTTCAGATTCCGATTTATGGCAGTCAAAAGATATTTATCTGTTGGCTGATGTGTGATTGTTATAGGGTAAATACTGGAATCAATTTTTCATAAATGCTTTTTACAGACCAGTGAGAATCACCTTAATTTGCATCACTGCCAGTTTTGATGCTGCTCTGCTACATGTGCTGTAGTGTCATTTTCTACATTATGTTCTGTTTAAAGGTTTGGTGCAAAGTTTGGTGACTATTAGACAACATATACTGATATATTTGTAATATTCCAGTATTTTGGCATCAGATTGTTTGGGCCTTTTTTAAACTGTTACATAAAAAGAAAACCCTCTGGTTTGAGTTTTTACCAGAAAAAAACAAACAAAAATCTTTTGTCTTCTGGAAACTTTGTCAGTTATTTAAGGACGGGTCCGAATAATATAACTCATGAAATTTCTACATCATGTTTTTCGGCTAGAAAATCTGTTTCTTACTATGATTAGTACAAAAAGGTCAGTTATAGCCTTGCATTACAGAATGACAAATAACTACAGTCTGCTATATATTCCTTAATGCTCTCATTTCAGTGCAAACAGTAAACAAAGGAAGATTAACACCACAGTAAATGGTTCTCTCGATCATTTGTTAATAAATTGTGGAAGATGAGGCGTGTGCTAGCGGGGGAAATACTCAGATGTTTGCCTTCTATGTTAATTTGTCAGACCTCTCAGTGAAGCAGTGGTAACCTTGCGGGGCCCTGCCAGCACGAGCTGCACTGCAGTACAGCTAAAGGGGGGAGGAGTTGGCAGGCTGGGTGCCAATCAACATCAACCCTCCCGGACAAGGATTTTAAGGTCAAAACTAGAGGGGGTTTGTATGCAGTTTTTGCACATCGTTCACTTCTCAATATTCTGTCATACGAAATAGATTTGAAATGAGAAAAAAAAGGAGATGTGGCATGAAATATAGGGGAGAGAGTCAAAACTCAGAGGTAAAGAAACCCTGTCAAACCATTTCTCAGAGCAGCGGTGGTCTTGCTCAGGCTATTTTTAATTTTCACAGCTAAATTCCTTTAGCGATCCACTGGGGAAATCTATCGAGGCCCCACTTGATTTCAGGCGGTGGTTACATTTTCAAAATCAAATTAACAATTTACCACAAAGTAATTAAAGCACAGTGACAATGATTCTCTCCGCATCTGCAAAGCCACCCTGCACAGAGTCAGGAAAAAGCACACAGTGTGCTTCTGCGAGTGCATAAGATATAACATACATATTTATAAGATATGATGTACCATGAGATGCCAGAAGGCTGCTTTGAGACCTACCATGAGTTTAGTGCTTAAGTTTAGTAGATGCATTTTACATGCTTCAAAGCAGGGACGAGATTTAAAGAGCATTTAACATGTAACATAAGACAGAAAATCCATCATAATCCTCAAAACACCCTTAATAATTTAATGAGTCTACTTGTCAGATGTAAATATGTTTCTTTTTTTTCAGAGATGCAAAAGGCCCATTTTTAGGTCAACAAAGTCAGGGAAATGCAGATTTGCTGTTGTTCTGCAGGGGGCAGTGGTGTAGCATAAAATCTTCAGTCATCTCAGTAAGAAAGCTCAAAAACATGTTGCCCTTGTCCTTTTAAAAGAAAAAAAAATTATATTCCAGTCTCATCCTGTATGTTTTAAAATGGTTTAGCTCTCAGATGAAATCCAGCGTTTTTCAATTTGATTTTTTTCCCAGCTAATAATCTTCCACTCTTTGAACAGTTTTGGTGACAAAGACCACAATTTCCAAGCCCCGGTTTTAGCAGGAGGAGCAGCAGCTAAGAAGGATCCAAATCCCTCCAACAATAGCTTACTTGTCTGTCCACAGCTTATGCAGTTCTGAGAAATTGTCTCATTTCTTACTTCACAATAAGAGCTTCATTTTGTCTTAACAAAAGGTGAGCAGACTTAAAGAAAAGGAAGTAGCAGCCCCTGTCGTAATGATAGATAATATAAGAAGCCTGTGCTATTTATAAATCACAGGAGAAATAATCTATATCCAAATAGCCAACAGAAACAGGTGTCAAGAAGCAGGAGGTTTGTTTGCTGCTGGAGCAGAGTGGGGAAGTGGGCCATGCTGTCACTTCTCAACTGAACATGTTTAATACACAGAGAAAGAAAGGATTCATTCACAGATCTGCAGCAGTGGGAAACGGGCCCAAGAGAGGCCAGCTTTTGCTTTACACTGAGGCTATTATCAGGGATGTCAGTACTCAGGGGAAACTGCTATCCACTGACATGAATACACCAGCCTAGAAGTTCATGCTTCAGTGTCTTCACCCCTCAGATCTTTTAATAACGTCTGGAATGAAGCATAAAGTGAGACAGGCAGTCCTACTGTGGACACTGAGTGTGCCAGATGTTTTAGATTAGCTACTTGGGAAAACAGACCTCATGACTTTTGTGCTACAGCCTCAAAACACACTTGGTCCTGAAAAGCAGGAGAATGAGACAGTGTTTACTGCCCAAGCCCAATAAGATACACGGGGAAATTAAGCTTAAAGTCTTTGTGCTTTTGTTAAAAGGTGTTAGCATGCGGTGTGCTATGTTAAAATCACAGTTAAATCTGTTAAATTTAAACTGCTTTGTATGGAAGCTTGTTTCTGCCACAGATTTATTTATTAAGCCACCTGTAAGTCAAAAATTTTGGTTAGTTATCTCAAAATTTCAACTTGATAATATTAAAATTTCAACTAGGTATCTTGAAACTGATGGAAGGAAGCAAAGAGTAAGAGAAGAAGAGAGAGAAAGGGGAGAAAACAGAAGAAATGAGGGGACAGAGCTAGACAGACGCACATAAACATATTCACATATATATTTATGTACACACACACATACACACACAATCTTGCTGTGTTATGTTCTAATGCATGCGTGTGCGTGTCTCTCATGAAATGTACTCAATAATGAGGGCGATAGTAAATTTAAATTTTGAGATAAATTGAAATTTCAACTTAGCTCTACCTGGTTTTTTAAAAATTTGTTTTTTTATTGTTGTTGTTCCTTCCAGTGGCAGAAACAAGCTTTCACACTCCTGACATGATTCATACTGCTTTAGCAGGTTTCTCTTTGGCAGCACATGAAACACAATCGCATTCAGATACGAAATTATATCAATGTTCCGATCCTTTCATTGGATAGTGCTCACACGCTGGTTCTTTGCAGATTTTAGCATCAAGAAAATGATCTGACCGTGGGTAAATTTGGAAAAAGTGAATACGAAATAGGTCTAGTAATGGGTTTATGTTTTGTGTTGCCTCTTAGGAGTGGAGCAATAAATGGCCTGAGTGTTGGAAATTTTTTTGGATCTGAAAGGACATTTTAATGGCCGCATTATCCGTGCAGTTCAGTTCAGTTCATTAGCTTGTACCTTCTGAATGTTTGAAGCTCTATTGTATAATCTTGCTAATGTTGACCTTTTTCACTGAAGCTGTTATGATGTAAAATAGCAGGTGAACACAAGTGTTGCTACACATATTAATGAACGCTCTGTACATAAACAGATATTAATGCCATTAGTAACACCTACATTTACGTTAAATAAGCTTCTGTGGAAAAAAAAGGCAAAAACAGCAAAGACTATGCAACAGAGCTTATAAAATCTACGTGTCTGAAGCAGCGTGGGGAGTCTATGATCTGATCTTGTTATCAACATATAGTTTATGTTTTAACCTCGCTGGTAAATTATGACCTGAAACTGAAATTGTAACCTTTGTGATTAAATCACCATTAAATGAATAAAATGAATTCAACCATAACTGCATGCTGAGTAACAACATCGCATTTCAACTGGTATAAAAGCAGTAATTCATTAAAAACTTAATTTGTGTTGGTTTCAGAAGCAGCTATTGTTAACAAGCTGTGCTGCGGGCACTACCTGCTCATTAGGCGGTATCACCTGCAGCTGTGCTTAGTTTTTTAAAATCCTCATCCTGCTTGAACACAGGGGCACTTGTTCTTAGGCTGAAAGGGTGTGTTGTATGTGTGCGCACACACTTGTCTTGAGGCAGAACAGAGAGATCTTATGAAAGTGGAACAAAGCTTTTACCAGCAGGGGAAGAGACACTTCTCAGGCAAAGCAGAGCTCTTCAAAGCTGTACGGGCACCAGCTCACCTGAACTGAAAGTAGAAATAAAAAGGTGTGATGCAGACAACCTGGTCTGTGCTGTAAAGCTGCCGATTTACCTGTCACAGATTTTCTTGTGGGGGGAAAAAAATTGATAATTTATCCAGTTACAAAGAAAATCCCTTTAGTTGAACTGGACAACTAGCCTGTGTAACAGATGACTGTAGCAGGCATGTGCGTCATCTTCAGAGGTCACGAGGTATAAAGCCAAAGACCCAGACTGAGGCACAGTCGACTCTAAGCCTGTCCTGCTCTATAGACAGATCATTTGTTCCAAAGACAGAGGGGTCACTGCATCTCAAATCATTTTGGACCTTCTGTTCAACCACTAAAGATAAAAGCTTGAAATTTTCACTGGCATTTCCCAACATAAAAATTAATCTGTGGATATACATAAATACATTAAGAGGCATTAAAACACAACAATGCAGAGTTTTCATATATATATATATATATATATATATATATATATATATACAGGGGTTGCACAATGAAACTGAAACACCTGGTTTTAGACCACATTAATTTATTAGAATGGTGTAGGGCCTCCTTTTGTGGTCAATACAGCATCAAGTCGTCTTGGGAATAACATGTACAAGTCCTGCACAGTGGTCAGAGGGATTTTAAGCCATTCTTCTTGCAGGATAGTGGCCAGGTCACGACGTGATGCTGGTGGAGGAAAACGTTTCCTGACTCGCTCCTCAAAACCCCCAGTGGCTCAATAATATTTAGATCTGGTGACTGTGCAGGCCATGGGAGATGTTGAACGTCACTTTCATGTTCATCAAACCAATCTTTCACCAGTCTTGCTGTGTGTATTGGTGCATTGTCATCCTGATACACGGCACCGCTTTCAGGATACAATGTTTGAACCATTGGATGCACATGGTCCTCCAGAATGGTTCGGTAGTCCTTGGCAGTGACGCGCCCGTCTAGCACAAGTATTGGGCCAAGGGAATGCCATGATATGGCAGCCCAAACCATCACTGATCCACCCCCATGCTTCACTCTGGGCATGCAACGGTCTGGGTGGTGCACTTCTTTGGGGCTTCTCCACACTGTAACTCTCCCGGATGTGGGGAAAACAGTAAAGGTGGACTCATCAGAGAACAATACATGTTTCACATTGTCCACAGCCCAAGATTTGTGCTCCTTGCACCATTGAAACCGACGTTTGGCATTGGCACGAGTGACCAAAGGTTTGGCTATAGCAGCCCAGTCGTGTATATTGACCCTGTGGAGCTCCCGACGGACAGTTTTGGTGGAAACAGGAGAGTTGAGGTGCACATTTAATTCTGCCGTGATTTGGGCAGCCGTGGTTTGATGTTTTTTGGATACAATCCGGGTTAGCACCCGAACATCCCTTTCAGACAGCTTCCTCTTGCATCCACAGTTAATCCTGTTGGATGTGGTTGGTCCTTCTTGGTGATATGCTGACATTACCCTGGATACCGTGGCTCTTGATACATCACAAAGACTTGCTGTCTTGGTCACAGATGCGCCAGCAAGACGTGCACCAACAATTTGTCCTCTTTTGAACTCTGGTATGTCACCCATAATGTTGTGTGCATTGCAATATTTTGAGCAAAACTGTGCTCTTACCCTGCTAATTGAACCTTCACACTCTGCTCTTACTGGTGCAATGTGCAGTTAATGAAGATTGGCCACCAGGCTGTTCCAATTTAGCCATGAAACATCCCACACTAAAATGACAGCTGTTTCAGTTTCACTGTCCAACCCCTGTGTGTGTGTGTGTGTGTGTGTGTGTGTGTGTGTGTGTGTGTGTATATATATATATATATATATATATATATATATATATATATATATATATATAACAATTCTCGCAGTATTCATTCCAGTGGTCAGCATGCCCATCACCCAATCCCTGCTTGCCTATTGCAGTTGTGGCATTAGGGTTAGGGTTGGGAGGTCAGGGTTCGTGGATAGGGTCTTGTATCAGAATATTGATCGCATCATGTGGACACAGTGTGCTATTAATTCCTTTTACATTACTCTTAATTTTATTTTATATTTACTTGTACAAAGCTAAAATTTTCCAGTAAACATTGCATTCTTGTAATGTTACAGTACAGCCACGCCTCCTTATGAGTGTTTATGGAGGCAGCAGGTGTGCCCACAATCACTGTAACTCACCAAACATTATTCAAAATTTCAAGTGCGTTGGTATTTATATGTTGTCAAATTTTCTCATTTTCCCTGGCCCTTCTGATAGTTCTTGGTCCCCTTTGTGCTGCTGCATTTGAAGAAAATAGTGCAAACACCTCTGAATCAGAAAAACTTAGGCCTAGTACAATTTGTCAGTTTAAACATTTCCACCCTAAGACATAAGATCAGCTTACTACTCGGAAAGTGAGGACAGGAGGAAACCCAGCCCGACAGAAGCAGTCAGCCAGGTGGAAAGAGACCATATTCTTTTAAATCCTCAAATCTCAAAGTCTGCTTTCAGGCACACAACACTGGAACAAGAAGTAATTGGTGGCTGGCTGAGCCACACACAGCAGACAGGTCAACAAGGATGAGGACCAGGAAAAGGGGGAGGCACTGTGAGAAGAGTGGAGTGCTTTTGAAATTCAGCAAGTGCGAGTGCTTGCTTGACTCCCAACTGATTGGGGTCAAGGAGGTTGTGTTGTGGCTGGTACAGGGAAGGCTGGTGTGAAGAAGGCATGCTGGAGAGGTTGAGAAAAAGAGACGGATTTTGGTATGTAGACCTGACAGCAGAGGGGTCAGGAGCTGGCTTTTTTGGCCCGATTGCAAACAGAGCACACCCACATGGATATAAGAAAGGACAGAAGGTCAATGCCGGTGATCTGAAGAAAGCGATGCTGTTGGAGAAACTAGCTGTTTTTGCCAAAAAGAAATTTCAAGATTTTGTCATAGAGCGAGAGACGAGTAAAATTGGAACTAATTCAAACTTTTGTGTGGGTGCGCGATGATCAAAGGGGACCTACTACCCTCATTTCCAGCTCCATGTATTTATGCTTGGACTTTACTAGAGCAGCTTTGCATGATTTAGTTCAAAATAATCTTTATTTTATACTGAGCCTTGGTGCAGCCCCTCACTTTATCTGCTGTCTGAAATAAGCTGTTTAGAGGAGTCTAGAGTTTTTGGCTCACAAAGATTACGTGAATATGTTTTCCCGGATTTTTCTGAAACTTTGTTTAATATGAGCATCCACCACTACAACAGTGTATATACGTATAACAGAAAATAAGGAAAACAAAGATCCACTTTAAATGTCCACACTACACAATATACCTAGAGATGTCCGAGCAGTCTGTGCGCAAGACTGAGAAAAGTCTCATCATGCAATGCAGTGCAGCAACTATGCAAATAGGATATTTTGGGCTTAAACATTTCTACCCAGATTCTAACTCAAATCCTTTTTTCTTCATAACAAATTCATGTTGGAGGATGCTCTAACTCTCTAATTAACTAAGCTCTAGTTTGCTTCTAAATCAGAGACGTGGCTCCGTGAACAGCACCCTGGCTGTACCCTGCGCAGTGTTTGAAGATGGGCTTTAAATCTTGAAAGCATCTGTCAAATCTCGGCGCCGCTGCTTGCAAGAAAACAGATCACAAGACGCAGCTACAGCTGAAGCTCATGTTGGGGATTAATTGTGGAGTTTGGCTCTAAATGGATATGAAGACCTACAACAGTGGAGAAAGTGAAGGGGGTGGGGGGCATATTAATTAGGAGCATGGGCTATTGTATACATATGTAAAAAGAAAAAAGCTGCTTTGTCAGTTGGAACCAGTAGCAGCAGAACATCAGTTAAATTCCACTAAACTGAAGGTCGTTTTCATTTCTGCCCCATCAGCACAACAGGCAGCTGTCATGATTAATACTGTGAGACATGAAGACTTGAGTGCTCAGTAGAATTTTAAATGAGGACAAATACAAAGTCTTTAAAAGAAAATTTTCTGTAAAATGAAACATGTTTCTGTCCGGATAGAGCAAGGAAAAATCCCTGCAGTGCATTTTCCACTTAATGTTTCAATTATGTAATATTTAAAGCAGCAGGGTGTGTGATATAAACACACTTTTGTAGCATTATTTTATGATGTGCATACTGAAAAGGAAACAAAACTATTTTTTTTATTTATTTTATATTTTTTTTACTACATCTGTTCCCAAACCTTCACTAAGTCCTTCAGGCTGTGTGCTGTGAACCGTAGCTTTGCTAAAACACACAGAAATGTGTTTAAATATCAGCCCAAAGTTTGCAAAAGTACCAGTTATGTAAGCCTGTGTTTTAGGGGCATGTGTGACATTTGGAAACTGATATTTGGAATATTCATTCCAGATCATTTGACAACATGGGGCAGCCCCCAATCTGATTAAAATGCACAAGTCAGGTGATTTAAAAAAAAAAAGAAAAAAAAAAAGCAGTGAAACACATATATGCAGTACTTTAAAACTGACTTTTTCCTAAGATCAAAACACAGTTTATCTCAGTAGTTTAGTTCAAATCAATCATTTTAATATTAATACACTCATGGGACACATAAACCCTGTAATTTGGTTCATCCTCATTAATCAAACTACAGGGTTTTCTTTTGCCCAGAATTCCTCTTTTTTTTTTTTTTTAAATGAGGAATTCTGGCCAAAAGAAACCAAATTATCCCTGATTTACATTTGGTCAGTCTCCCTTTCAAGCTTGTCTTCTTGTACACCTCTGCACCTTTTCCACAACTGAGGTCTGGTTTTTACTACTTGCACATGTGCAATCAACCATGGATTTCAAACTTGTGCAAACGTCTGTGTCAAACTGATGTGTTCTTCATGCTGAGGATTTTTACTGGTCACGAGAGCTGCGTCTCCAGCTACAAGCCAGAGACATAACTTTTTTCAGTGGAACTGTCCACACAAAAGGCCAGGAGCATACTGGTTATGTTTTTCCGACACACTCAGGATTGTGCATCATCAATCTGTCCCTCAGGTTAATACGTGCAATACAGAGTTCGGCTCCTGAAGGGAAAACTCTTGGCAGATAGAATATGAACTGTAGCGCAAGCTATTGTGCACCCACACACTTTTTTTTGGCCTACACCAACACAATCTTTGACCTTCACCCACCTTACTCGTTAGACTTTGCTCCCCGTGACGCCGTCCGCTTCCCTGAGGTGAAATTCAAGTTGAAGGGTGGTTGTTTTGGCACAGTGGAGATGAAGCATGTATCGCAAATAAAAAATTGCATAGAGATCTATACATAGCAGGTGTACTGGATTACTCAAGACAGCCTTCAAGGGCATGGCAGCATTTTTTTTATGGCCAGAAATATAGGTTGGGTTTCTCTGCACTGCACAGAGATGCTGTTTGTGTGGAAACTTTTGAAATATAAGTTATTGATCTGGAAAGTTTGAGTCTCTGAAAAACATTCCAACTAGGAAGCAGGAGCAGTGCACTTCACACGTCAAGGTGAAAGACTAGTTTGTTTTGATGGCTCCCTATATAGGCTGCACTCTTTCCTGATTGTATACATTAACCAAAACTGCGACTTAAAACTGCGTAGTTCAACTTGCACATGTTGCTCTTCAGGACTCTTTAATAGCTTCCAGTGTCATTATTTTTATTATTATGCCTTATTTTTATTAATGACACTATAAACGGTAAAATCACTTTTCATTCTGATTGAGGTGTTTTTATTCTGTTTGGGTTTTGACAAGCTACAGTCGTGGGAACATAGGGCTTCACGTAAACATATGTGACAGATGTGCAACACTGATTTTTCTTTTCCCTGCACTATAAACACGTGCAACGCCTTTTATTCCCATCAGAACACTCCATGTAACTGAGAGGGTCTTGGTCCATTTGCGTAGCCAGTGCGGTGCAGCTTTAACCGGTCCATCATGCCTTGCGGTGTCCCAGTTCTGTTCCGATCGTGATTTACACGTGAGGTATCCCTCACTGATGGGCAGAGCAGGCAGAGCAGCAGATGTTGAAAGCCCCCTGTAGGATGTCCGATGACCGGACGGACTCGTGTTTACATCCACTCGGGTTTCTAGAAGTGGCGGGGATGCGCGCACACCGTTAAACTGTGATGCAGGCGCGGATCGGCGCGGAATAAACTGGGATCTCCCTCAAGTGGCCCCGCATAGCATGACGAGGAAAGTACTGGATTTTATCCCAGAGAGAAATACGGTGGCTACAGAACAGCGGGAGAGTTACAAATGCTCCAGGACACGGTGAGCTGCGGCTGTAAAGAGGTATGTAGTCGCGTTTTGCACAGGAGTAAACGCGGCGGATGCGTCAGTCACGCCAACGTTTTAAAAGCCGCTTCTCTTTAAACAAAGCTTGTAGACTATCAGAAGGCTCTGTTTCATAAGTTCACTGTAGGCACCTTTTGTGTTAAAGCCCGTGAGGACGGGAAACACTCAAGAGGGGCTAAAATAATCAGCTGCAGTTGCGTAACTTTATTTGACAGATTTATTCATGTTGCTCTCGTCCTCCTTTCCAAAGAAATTCAACAATGAGTATCTTCCATCGTCAGTCGGTGTTTTTTTGGCAGAAAATACCAGATCCTTGAGCCAGCAGGAAGTGAGATAGTGGTCAGTGCGTGAGTGGATGTGTCCGCTGAGCCCTGCGGTGATGGATCTCTTTATGGAGTTGGGCTGTGAGCGCGCACTCAGCAGCGGTTTTAATCAGAGTTCCTTCAACTGAGTCATGCAGCTACAGCACACAGGAAGAAGTCCTTGAAGCACATGTGTGACGGACGCAAGGGTAAAATATTTGTAATAAGAATACTTTGCTGTGAGGAAAAACAAATTAAAGACATAATTCCAGAATTCTTCCTCTGCTACTAAGCTGTTGTTTTCGGATCTGTTGGCAACAGCCTGAACAGTCTGGCACTCGCAAAATCCCCACCCTGCCCGATACTGCGTGTCTTAAAGGCTGTTTCTTAAAATGATGTGCGTCGAGGGCTACTCCTTTTGATAAACTACTACACAGATTTTTATTATCAACAAAATGAAATGGCTATAATAATAATAATAATGATGATGATTATAATAATAATAAACTTCCACTATTTCTAAAAATCTACATTTTTAATGTCCAAAGATTCAGTTTACCCTCATTAGACAAAGAAAAACAGCAAAAATGACCCCCAAAAATCTCCCTGTTCATAAAGGTTCTTATGCCAACCAAGCCCCATTAACTTTCCCTCAGTTATATTCATTCACATTTGGTGTATCTGTATTTGCCTGAGAGGTCAGGGCCTTACTGCCCAAGTGGAAGACTCGTAACAGACTTTACAGTTTAAATCCAGTCCACTTTATCTTTCAGCAGACTCCCCCTCCCACCACCTTGTGGTCAGTTAAGCTGCAGGTCTTACGGGGTTAAAGGCTTATTGTCTTCAGCAAGCTGATTAGTGTTAACTTTTGAAACTGCAAGAGGGCACTTTGGTCACTCTGCTTCAACATGCTGATTATTATTATTTTTTTTTCCTGTAACAGTATGATACAGAAGTGGTGACAAAAACCTGCCCACTGTCTTTAAAATATTACCCACAAAATGGTGCACACTGAATCCACGCAAACACCGCTGCTCGCTTGTTAACTGGAAACTCTTACATTGTTTATTACACAGCAGATGATTGATGGTACCTGAATGCAAAGCTCTTCTGAAGCTTTTCACTCGGCCTGTGCGAGCTTTTGCTGAACATGCAGCCACCTCGCTGTCTTAAGCTGACAAAGTTGATGTGGAAGTAATCTCTAAAAGATGTGCGCATTAAGCTGCACAGGAGGCTAAAAGGTGTAGGTTTCATTTATAGATTGCAATATGCATCATCAGTTTTAGGAGGACCACTGTGTTCTCATGGACTCTTAAAAGCATTACAGTATATTAGTATATGAGTAAGGAGAAGCGGGGAGGCAGAGTGGGATACTACCGTATAATATGAAGGCTGTGTGCCAACTTAAAAGCACAAAGTCATGAGTAGATTGCTGTATTCAAGGGCCTGTGAGCCTCCAGGATGCTCAAGAACAGGAACATCTTGTCTGAGGACGGAGGTCGAAATGTAATTTCATTTAGCTTTTGTATCTGGATTACGTGCTGACGTTGGCGTTTTAGTGTTTCTGTTGCTCAAAGCCAGAACAGGGCTCTGGGTTCAAACAAGGTTTGCGAGTGCATTTCTTGCGTTTCTTCCAAAAATCCAAAGACATGCATATTAGTTTAATTGTTCATAATAAATTGGATGTAAATGTGGTTGTGGGAGTGAGTGCTGGTGACCTTTCCACTTCTCACTGTATGGCAGCTGCAGACTTCAGCCCCTGCAACCCTTGCAAGATAAGAATCTAAGCAAATAGATGGATATTAACAGGGCAGTTGTAGTCCCCAGAGGGTTAATTCTCCAAACGTTGGTAACATTCTGACGTTTAGTTTTGAATGAGCTGACTAACACAGCTAAAACCTGACCTTCAGCTCAGATTATAGCTGCCACCTAAAATCTGAGCTGAAGGTATGTGTCCGTCAGCTGGATTTGCAGTTTCACAACTGACTTGGGAACCATTTTGGGTCAGAGTGCAAAGTGAAAACTCAGAGTTCAGACTTTCAGTGTGGGAGACATCTTTTATCCAGAGCCTGGACATTTTTATTAGGAGTCATTTGTAATTGTAAGCGGGTCATTAAACTTTATAGAAAACAAAAAACACATCAGACCTTATATGTTGAGAGGCTATCTGTTTGGTGTGACTTAACCAGCTAAAACTAGATAATATCCACCAGAAGACCAGTTCTGAGATGTTCCAGCAATACTCCACTACAACTCAAGCTAGGACCCCCCACTGCAGCGCACACCTCCATGTTTTCTCGCAGCCAACATTCAAAGGAGACAAAGAGGAAGTGACAGGAAAGCACGGGCTGCTTCTTAATTGTTGCCGATTGTGTGGTCTACTTTCCCAGACCGTACCCTCCAATCACTCCGGTCAGCTGTGTTAGGCCCGGACAAAGCCTGAGCTGTGTTGCCATGGTGAGGGATTGTTTGCATCCAGTCATGCTGCTAGCCATGTGGACTCACGCATGCACACTACAGCACACTCTTTTGTTTGTGCGCCACTTGTTTCAGTGGATCCCCTCCTGCGTCCACAACCTCCTTGCTTCGTGAAAAAAATTGGCATCGTCTGTTGCTGAACTGCTCACGACTGCTGCCACTTGAAAGTCTCATCTACTGAATGCCATGTCTCCATTAGTAATTCCATTTTTGACTGACACTAGTGTTTTAAAAAAAAAATGCACTAACATGCTGTTTGTATTTGACATTTCAAAGCACATCTGCAGGTTTAATTTGATGTTTGATGGCATTTACCGCAACAATATTGAGTCTGTTAAACCATAATGTCACAAAAGACTGAGATGTCACAGCGCTGAACAAGGCAGGAAATGAACTGTTAGGTTTGCATATTGCATTTAAATTCTAACTTTAAGTTGGTGTGAAATTAAAAGCTTTTATTTTACATTTTTCAGCCTGTTCCTTCAATACTCATCCATGGCTTATTGAGCTTTTAGCTGCATTTTTGTGCTGATGGCTTACACGAGCTACCGTCCATGTTTGAGGAAATATAAATAAGAAGCCTGCACTTCTCACACTACATCCCCTCCCTAGCTCTGCCTTCCTCTGGCATGCTGAGAATGAAACTTCAGGGGAGGCAGACTGGAGTCATAACTAAGTTTAGCTCAATGGTTCATAGCCCAGACAACACAATATTTTTCATGTCTGAAACCAAATGGCTGCAGCAGAAGTTGTCTGACAGCAAGGATTTGTACTGATGGCTGCAGCCTTTCCTTCCCACAGCAGTCATTTTCAATCTATTCTAGCATTTCCTCGGATTATGACCAAAATGAACACAGCATCTTCTGTGCCGGGTATGTTCTGTCTCCGTAGTTCTCTTCTGATCCCTTCTGAACATTGGTGTTTATGTCTGCTTATTATATCCATTATGTAGTGTGTTGTTCCACTGACTGAAGGAAAATCTAAGTGAATGCAAACACAGAAAACTCAAGTAACACAAAAAACATCTAATAATCTAAATTTGCTTTTTTAAACAACAGTCGAAACTGTTACAATAAGCAGAAAGCCGTTTCACTAAAGGAAAGCGTACACATTTCAGTCTACAGTCATATAAAATAGAAAAAGACAATGAATTATCAACAGTAATTGTTTATACCTGAGTACCAAATGTCATTGTGTTGGGTCCCTGAGATATTTTTTTAAGTTTGAGAATGTTTTTGGTGACCTTGACCTTTGACCCTGAACCTTGGGCGAGGTAATTACAAAGACAGAAGTGCTTTAAGTTAAATGCTAAATCAATTTTTAACATTCCAAGAAAGAAGCCATTTTACGGATATCGCTATGAGGCAAGAGTACAACATTTGAAACTCTGGCCATGTTTTAATATGATCATCCACCACTCTAACAGTGTACAGTCATGGTACAAAAACAAAACAAAAAAAAACACTCTCTATCAATTCTAATATTTTAAATACCAGGACATCACAAATAAAAAGAATCAGTGTGTGTAAAACCTAAGTATACTCTGTCATTCAGTAGTTTGTAGAACCACCTACAGCAGCAGTAACTTGGTAATCATTTCCTATATGACTCTATCAGTGTCTCTCACATCGTTGTGGAGGAATTTTGCCCCATGCTTTTTAACAATGTTCCTTCAGTTCATTGAGGTTTGCAGGCATTAGTTTGTGCACAGCTCTCTTTAGTCCCACCACAGCATTTTAATCAGCTTGAGGTCTGGACTTTGACTGGGCCATTGCAGCACCTTGATTCTTTTCTTTTTCAGCCATTCTGATGTAGATTTGCTCTGGTGCTTGGAGTCATTGTCCTGTCGCGTGACCCCATCTCGCCCAAGCCATCGGACAGATGGCCTCACATTTGACTCGAGAATACTTTGGGAAGATATTCAACTGCCTTAAATGCCTTCCACTTGTGAATAATTTTTCTCACTGTGGAATGATGGACTTTAAATTTTTTGGAAATAGCCGTATAACCTTTTCCCAGATTCCCAAAACACCTGCTTCTGTAAGATCATTGCTGATGTCTTTCTTCCTTGACACTGTGTTAACACACACCTGAATTCTCCAGACCAGCAAACTGCCAAAACATTAAAGAGGTGCTTACACTTGCAGATGATCAGTTAATCAAGTGTATTTGATTATCAGCACCTGGCTGATACTTATAATTCCTATGGAAGAACACACTGTGTTTGCATTTTGGTTTAGTTTTGGTTAAATAATGACACAGTGGGATGTTTTGTAGTTCATCTGAGGTTGTAATTATCTAATTTCATGACCTGCTAAGGTGCAGACTCTTGTGTCCTGTTACAAAAATAGCCTATGTCAGAGAGATTTCCACTCAAATCTGCATGTATTTAGTGGGTGGGTTGAAGAGTTTGGAGGAATTTTGATGAATGAATAATTGTGCGAAGTTGGAATGCGAATCATCGAGTCATTTTTATTTTTTAACTGTGACTAACAGAAGAAGAATGTCCTGCACCTGCACGTCCTTTCCCAGTCGTTATAACCGTGCAGACGTGTGGCTCACTGAGCACGTCTAAATATGGAAGTATACATTTACAGCGAAGCTGAACCAAAATAGAAACCCATGTCGCAGCATCCTAATTTGTGTATACTTGCCTGTATGATTTATTAATTCACACGCTGGCAGTGGGAGCATCAAAGTAAATGTGATTTAGATTAAAGACATAACCAGGGAGGAAATGGAAATTGCATGATGCAAATTCAGAGCAGTAACGGCAATGGCTGCAAAAAGGAGAGGGGGGGGGAACGTGGTCTGGGTGGCTGAGGCAAGTCTCTGTAGGAATTAAGGTGCTGGAACTTATCAGCAAGGAGGAAAAGAAAAATCAAAGCTTGTTTCTACAAGGTGACAGACCTCATAGTCCATGCTGTTGGAGCAGTTGGGAAGAGAATTCAATTAGTTATTGACTCTGTGGACAGTTTGTTCTGACCTTCAGGTTTCCAGGTCAGAGCTTCAATAACCTGTTACCTTCAGCTCATAGCTGTGCGATGGTGATTCAAGATAACGACTGAGAGTGTACTGACACCAGTGCTATTATTGATTCTGGTCATATGGTTCAGTTCTTTATCGCTTCCCTTATTAATTCTTTATCAACTTTTCATGTGAGGAAAAAAAAAAAGGTTCCAGCATCAACTCTGTTTTACTGTGTGTTTAAGCAAAGTGTAGAAACAGTCAAATAAAAATGTTTGCATGTGACAAAATCTCCAGTGTCATGAGTTTGACGTAATGCACAACTTTCAGAGTGCCACCATTCATAACATCTTGAACTGTGATTACTTTTGTGGCATCTAAGTTGTTGGAGTTTTATTGTTTTAGGATCAAAACTATAGGGACTATAGACTTGACTAAAAAAGATCTGAGCATCTGCTCCTGCACAGCTGCCTGCTCCTATGGTACTATGTGTCGCTGGTGATAAAAGCAAGCATCTATCAGCATATGCTGTTTGTGTCAGGGGACCAGTAAGAGCCTATGAGTAAAGGCATGAAAATTCATCAAAAGGATAAATCTGGGAAGCATGTTAGCGAGGTCATATTTTCTAGTTTTTGATATCTTATTTGATTTTTTTTTTTTTGCAGCCCTCTGTCTGTAAATGTGGCCTCCAAGTATTATTTCAACTGAACATAAGTACTAGTTTAGTGGAAAAGATGCTGCAGCCAGTCCCTGCCGTGCCAGTTTTATGTCAACATTTATAATTTTTTTTAGATTTTTGTAAAAGTAAATTTATGATCCCCAATGTTAACTGTCCAAAAAAATAACTAACTCATTTGCTTTTAAAGTCTCACAAGAAAGTCAGCTGTTTCAATATTAACCATCTGCTCTGATTTGATATAATTATAATAAATGCATCACAGTGGAGTGAATTGAATCAGTGCGTCTCACATGGAAGCGCTCAAACTGTGTGCATGTTAGTGTGAGCATAGTATCATAAAGGTGTGAAACAGATTATCGTCTATGTGTCAAAGAGGCTTTTCCTCATAGGTTAAACCTCGGTGTAATTTGGATGTTACTCATCATAATAAACATTCAGTCGCCACATTTCAGCCTCAGTTGGATTCCGTCATTGACTTTATGCAGCACCCTCTTTGCAACCAATTTCACTTGGCAACAGCCAGTAACCTATCAGGTCATCTAAACCTTCTACCTGTACTTTGATCTTACTTGGTTTTCACTGCCCCCCCCCCTTTTTCTTAAAGTCTCCTTTCCATTCCCCAAGCTTCTGAGCTCTTTACATGAGAATAATCACATTTACTGGATCTTTCTCAATTGAAAGGCATCCTGTCTAATGTAACAAATCACCCAGCTCCCCTCGAATTGCAGGCCATGCCCATAACAGACGCCTTCAGAGCAGAGGAGTGTGCAGCATCTTGCAGTCTATGTAGAAAAAGGCCTCCAGTAGTTAAATTGGAGGAGGAATGGGATTCCCATTCCAGCTGTAACGAAGACGGAAGGTGCTTAAATTGTTATCGCCTCAAGAGACATGCAAGTCAAGGATCAGAGCTGAGCTGATGGCCCAGTCAAAAGAAAGGGAGCAATGCTGCCCAGTATGGTTGCAAGACTGAGTATTAGCCACCTGCTCTTTCACTGCTCTGTTGCTCAGGCTTGCCAGGCCCATAATGACTGCCTCGTTGCTGAGGCGCTTGTGTCAGCAATTTGAAATGGCTCTCATTCTGCGTGCATGTAAGCTTTCTTGCACTGAATAACAGGAAATGAAAAATATATTTGAGGAGTCCTATCATGCCACAATTCAGGGACCACAAGCATGCTGGTACAACATTTTATCAGCAGCATTGCAAGAAACCTTTTAGAAAACAAGGGTTGTGTGTTGTTGGGAGTTGACATCAGGTTTTAACTCTGGTGCGCTCTTTAATGGTCGGTAACCCGTTTGACTGACTAAAACAAGATGAGGACGGGTGATATATAATTAAGTTCACAGGATTCAGTTGTGACACTTTGGTCATATTATGCTGTTGTTCCACCTGAATCTACCTATAGCTGCAGAAATGTTAGTTACATTGATTTTATGTTCAAATGAGGTGCAGCTCCTAAATTAGCACTACTTCGGAGTCACTTTTGTGCTCGCCTGATGGAGTGCATGTAATTAATGTTGGCCTCCATGAACTCCTGTGGGAGATCTTTTAGCTGCTAGATGCTCCGTTGTGTTCAGCTGGTAATGCCATTTCACTGGATTTATTCTCTGGCTCTGTCAGTCAATAACCTGAGAGCACTAAAATCGTAGACTTTATATAAAAGATAGACAAAGCCTGAATGTTTTGAAAAGTGAGTCTAATGCAGAAGTGCCTTAAACCTACATTTATTTCTAATGGTCAGCAGGAGGTGAGGAAAAAAGAAATTGAATTATATAGAAGTTTGAGAAAAGTGCCCTATTACGCACTCACCTTGTAGCCTCAGTAAACCCTTTCTTTGAGGCTTTGCTGTATGAGTATGCATTGTCCACAGCTCAACCAAATGCATGTTGAGAAAAGCCAACACATCCTTATGGCTACATGCATAACAGGTTATATATAATTTGTCTTTACATATAGAAACAATTTGTTTTCTTAACTTCAAGAACATCATTGGACAACTGAAGGCAAAAAAACTTCTGGATTTCTGGATGCTTCATATTCTATATTTGAAAGGGCAGAAATCCTGTTACTCCATCGGGAGAGGCTCAGAATTCTGAGCTGTTATTAATTACTTAACATTTGCGTGATGGCGGCTCTTCTTCAAAGGTAGACCTTTCAAGTTTCCATCTTGTGCTTGACACTCCATTTGGTGTGAGTGGCTGCCTGGCACCGTGCGGCGTGGGTTGCACACCTGTTTCATAACTGTCAAACTAGTGGCAATTGCATATTTCAGGCTATGATTTTTCTGGTCTGATATGAATTTCAAGCAGAAGACTTTTGCTACTGCGTTGTGTATATATTAATATCTGCAGCCTGTACATCAGTCACACTCCCAGCATGCCTGTGTTTCTCACAGTGCTGCTGTGTAACTCACATTTGGTCTATGGTCTATTTGCACAGGGATGTTGTGACTGAGGAGGGGAGCGCTGTTTCTGTGTATAGTCTGTAATATTTCTTCAAGCCCTGACAACCCAACAGTTTCTCTGTGCTCCACTGTTTCAGGTAGTTACGATAACTCGAGGCTAGCTGTTGAGATTTTCCATTTTTAGGCACGAATCCTTATGGCTGGCATGTTGGAGCATTCACTTATGCTCTGGTCAAGCACTGCCTTCTGCACAGCTTTAGAGGTGTTGGTCACTTTTGCATCCCACTTCATGATGCCCAGTATACTACAACATCTGTGACGGTCTGTCCCACGTTTCCAAACAGTAGCCTAAGGCTTCAATAACAGTGCACCTACATGGGTCCATGTCTGAGCTATCCTAGCTGTAGAAAATTGACTTGTGGTGTCTGAGTTATACTAAAAGGCCCTACATTGGCACGTGAAAGTATGAGAGAGCTTTTCAGCTGTTGACTTAAAGGAATTTCCAGGGGTCTCCACTTAGATAACTGACTGGTGCAGATGATTTAAGGGCTAAGGTGTGAACAAAAAACAGTAAAGTTTAATTACTGAGTCCCACCCCCAAGGGCTGAGCAGGAGGTTGGAGTTTCAACACCAGCCGATCCTCAACAAGGCTGGTGTCCAGTGAGTGCACTACACCTTTCCACTGCTGCAAATGATTTCTTTAAATGAGACTTGAGTTGCTGAGAGGGGATAACCTGTGCACAATAAATGGTTTTCCCTAGCAAGGACCCCCAACCTACTGAAGCAACAAGCTAGGCCAGAGGCTGCGGTTTGGGCAAGGCCTCATTGAGGATCAGCGGCGGCTCCCGGGCCTGGCAGATCCACAAAGAAATGTCAACTTATAAAGTAGAAGGTAATCCTGTCAGATAAAGTGCAGCGAAGTAGAATGGTCAATGTATTCCTCCGAGATAAGAGGCAAATGGAAAATGGCACGACAAAACTAAAGTGAAGTACACTCTAATAAGTGCAAAGCTAAGTGCTTTAAAGCTGGGTTGGTGAAGCCATTTACGTACCTTTTGTTCTAACGGGGTTTCCACAGTTTTGATGCTTGCAGCCAAACATTAGTAAGCTGAATATGGGCTTGTAAAAGTACAATTTTTTTTTTTCACTTAACTTTTTCTTTTTTGGCTTTCAAGGATGCAAAATAAAACATCCATAGCGACTCCTTGTGGTGTGGAGGAATGAAGGCCATGGAGCTGAAAGTGTGGGTGGATGGAGTGCAGCGCATTGTGTGCGGGGTCACGGAGTTCACCACATGCCAGGAAGTGGTCATTGCTTTGGCACAAGCTATTGGTAAGCAAAAAACTACTGACTACAGCATGACTACAATATTCTGATTGCTCTTGTTCACAGGTGGCAGATGCTTAAAAAAAAATCTATATCTCTAGGAAGTAAAATAATATTGCTTATTGCAGCTCAGCATCAGCACACATAAGTCCAGAAAAAGTGGTGCAAATTATATTTTGTCCTACATAAATCCACACTGGGATATTCTGTGATGTGGGTTGTGGGCAATATTTGGAAGGCGAGATGCACGCAGACACTCGAGGCAATAAATGGCTTGAAAATGAAAAGTGACTAGAGGGCACAAATAGATTTTCACCATAACGGGGCTCCATGAAACAAGATGAGTCATACTGCAGTCCTTGCTTTGTTTACATGTGCAGTAGAGTTGCAGAGAAATAAGTTAAGGTTTAGCTTTGGCTGTTTTTCATTGTATGCCTTTGTGAATTTAAGACCTACATCCCTAATTTTCAGTCATGTATACAGATTTTTAAGATGGACAGATTTAACTTTTGATTTTTCAGTAACCCTATCGGTTAGAGTTAAAATGTGTGTGTCTGTCACGGTGACAGCAGAGCAAGAGTTATGGCATTTAGAGTCCTTTGTGCTCACTGTGCCTTTTGTCCTGGCCTGGCTGCTTTGAAGTGAATGGCTGTGGTGATGAATGCACTTCTTTTTATAAGGACCCTTAGTGTGGATGAAGGGGGGGGGTTGACGGTGCAGTGGGCAGTGTTTTCTCTTATCTTTGTGTACAGATACAAATACAGGAGGAACGCACAAAAGACACTGAACCCCGTTCTTTGGCCGACACAATCGGTGTTTGTTGAGTTGAAATTTTCCCACTGCGTTAGGCACTGTGGTAAAGTCCTTTATATCTGCCAGTGGTGCACGCCTGTGGGAGAGTTGTGAAAGAAGACTTTTGTCAGTCTTTTTTTTGCAAAACACATTAAACGTTATTTTGATCATTTTTACAAGGCTGGATCACTTCCTTCTGAGCTTCCACGGGGTGTTTACTCTGAGAGCATGCAATGTGATTTTTGAAACATCTCAGGCCGTGCACCCAGCTACAGATTTGTTTAATGGATACTGAGTAGCGGAATCATTCGCAGGCACTGCCCTTGTTGATGTTTCTGAGTAAATATTTAAAACTTAGGGATCGACTATGAAGATAAATATGTTGCAAAATGTGAAGACTTGTAAAATAAAATGTGAGAATGTGCAGAAAGATCATGCATTTTGAAAATATACCGAGAGCTGCAGTCTTTGTAATTCAAATTTTACTCATATTTAGCAGCATGAAGTTACTGAGGAAGACTCTGGTTTAGTATCAAGTGTAATGTCCTGATGTCCCTGAGTGACAGTCCTCTTTCACTGCCAGCACTGGGGCAAACTGAGTGAGGTGACACTGCTGACATGTGGACTGAATGTCTGTCAAATACTAAAACTAATGCCACAGCAGCACACTGATCAGTGTATTTATAGCTAGTTGGATAACACTGTTATCAATAGCCAAAATGCTCATTCACTCTTATGTTTACTGCTGCACCTAATGAGGACTGAGGGATTTCTAGTGTCTGTGTTGATTTACTCATGAATCAGAGTGCTAATGTACTCAAATGAAGCTATGAAGGTGAGGGTAAGAAGCAGCCAGGTGCCCAATGCTCTTGATGAACTGATTATCATCAAGCGGGAAGTTTTGGCAGTTTGCTGGTCTGGAGCATTCAGGTGTGTGTAACTTAACACACAGTCTTCCCATGAGTGGACACCCCAGCAAATTCACCCCAATGTCTGACCGTGCAATGCTCAGAGAAACTGCAAAAAAACCCAAGAGCTACATCTCAGACTCTACAGGTACTTGGTCTCCTCCTCAGTCGGCCTGATGATGAGTGTTATGGGGCTATGCTTAGCTAGCAGGTGCTCCTACAAAACACTTAACACACAAGCAACACTTGAATTTCACCATGTTCTTGTCCTTTTCACCCACAAATAAAAAACTGTTTGAATGCTTTCGGTATGTAAATGTTGTCTTAACTTAAACCTGTAGAGCATCATGTGCTCAAGGGTTAAATTCATTCATTTTCAAGCTGAGCCCCATCCGAACCGAGAAAAGAGCACAGAGAAAAAACAAACCCTTAAAGTGGGATTCCACTGATTGTGAAAAGCTGTCATGAAGTGTCAGGACTTTTCTTTTTTTTTTTGACTTGTAAAAACAGCTTTATTAAAAACAATAAAAAATAACAAACAGCAGCTCCTTGTACAAACTGCATGCGAGCAGGCAGATAGGCACCGTTTGTGAGTGTCAGGACTTTTTTAACTACTTTTTTTGTTTTGTCCCAGGACGGACGGGAAGATACACTTTGATCGAGAAATGGCGGGAGACAGAACGTCACCTGGCTCCACATGAAAACCCTGTGGTGTCCCTCAACAAGTGGGGCCAGTATGCCAGTGACGTGCAGCTCATCCTCCAACGAACCGGCCCGTCCGTCAGCGAACGGCCAAATTCTGAAGGGCTGGCTCGTGTCCCAGAACGAGGTCTGTACCGCCAGAGCCTCCCGCCTCTGGCCAAGCTCCGCCCGTCAGAGACAGACCGTTCGCTCAAACGAAAGGAACCTAAGCGCAAATCTCTGACCTTCACTGGAGGTGCCAAGGGTCTGCGCGACATATTTGGAAAAAGCAGAGATACTGATGGTAGTGAAGTTTACTTCAGTTTGTGTGTTAAATCTTACTGGTAGCCTTAACAGTTGTTTATTTGCTAGCTTTCATCAATCCAATTTCCTTCTTTTAATGTCTTCTCCTTTTGTCTGTGCATCTAGCCAAACAGTCCCAACAGCACGGTGTGAGTTTGAACCTCAGCAGAGTTGGAGGAGGTGGAAGAGCATCTGTACCTGGGAGTCCTGCCAGAGAGCTGAGCCGGCTGGTGCAGCTGCAGCGAGACAAACTCCAGGCCCTGGAAAGTCGCCTGCTGGGCTGTGAGGCTGAGCTGCGAGACTGGGAGGAGGCCACAGGCGAGGCCAGTGATGTGAGTAAAGCCACAGCTGCCAGTGCAAATTACATATGTGCAGATCTTCAAATCATCTGCACCCTAAACCCTCATGCCTTCCAAGACATTAATTTTTACATCCCTCCATCATCTTTTAATCCCGTGAGTTACAGGAAGGAAACTTGGAGGAAGAGCTGCTGCTTTTAGAGCAGCAGGTGAGGAAGAATGACGCTGAGGTGGAGGAAGAGGAATTCTGGCAGAATGAGCTGCAGATCGAGCAGGAGTGCGAGCGGCAGCTGCGGCAACAGTTAGCCGAGCTGCAGGGCCGTGTTCGCGACTGCGAAGCCAAGCTTTCCGAGTACTTAGCTCGCGTACAGGTGAGCTTGGCATCATAGAGAAGATGCCTGATTTCACCACCTGTTTTAGTGGTTTTATAAACAGCATGAAAAATGAAACCTCGCTGTGGGCTCTTATTTACAAATGTCAGTAAAACATAGACACGCTGTAATAACTGTAGAAGGAAGCTGGGAAAAAAAATTATTTACTTTTCAGAGCATGGAGGCAGGCCTGGAGCAGGAGCGACTGCAGCAGGAGGCTGAGCTAAAACAAAAGGTCAATGAGGAAGAGGTATATTCATTCAAAAATTAACATTTGACACTTTTTAAATATCACATTGTAAATTTTATTGCCAGGTTTTTAATCAGACATAAAGGTGTTTAAAATTTGGTGCTGCTGTTGAGGAAAGCAGATGGATAGTTTTCCACAGCAAAGAAACTTCAGTTCAAAGCACGAAAGAGTCCTCCTACATGATTCAGCTTCTTTTTTCCCCATTTCTCCTGGAAAATCGTGATGAGTGCTGGCTTCCTGACTTCCCTTTCACTCTGGCTTTCAGGTGCACACCCAGCTGGAGAAAGTGAGGGCAGAGTTGGAAATGCAGAGCCAACAAACGGCACGGCTGGAGAACAGCTGCAGGGCGTTGGAGCGCTCACTCAGCCAGTCGGGCAAGAGATTACAGGTCAGCTCGCGCTCAACTGTTCAGTGTTGTTTATTTCAACGCGCCCCTGACATTTTGCTAAAAATATGATATTCCTAATAACTTTGGAAGAAGGCTGATTTCAGGAAAGAGAGTTTTTAAAAATCTTATTAAAGAAGTCAGACATCTTTGGCTCCGCTGCCGCTGGTTTAAAAATTTAGTCCTCAGCGCACAGGTGGAGCCGTAGAAATCTAAGCTCATTAAGTTGTGGGCAGTGAAGCAAAGCCTTATCTCTGGCTTGCAGCGATGCGCAATGGATCCTTGCCTGCATGCGTCCTAGTATGAAGTAGGGCGAGGTCCAGTAAGATGTAGGAAGCATGAGGCAATGAGAGGAGGGAGGGAATTAGCAGCATTCTTTGCCTGATTAGAGAGAGGCCTGAATAAGTACGCAGTTCCCTGCCTGGAGTTGTGTAATCATCTGGCAGCTGATACTTTTCTTTAGCTGTCTCAGCTACACTGTGACATCTGGAGAGATCCTGAACAGGACATCTTTCTGTTTCCATTTTCACCTAATAACTTCATGTCCATTACTGTAACTTCCTGTACTAAAAAGCTTTGGTAGTCTTTGGATTTGTCAGTGTACAGTCCTTTTATCAGCCAGGGCATACAGTTCATTTTGTTATATGGCCTTTTTTTTTTTTTTTTTCCTTTCACAGGAGAAGGAGCAGGAACTGGAGCAGCTGACAAAAGAGCTTCGACAGGTGAACCTGCAGCAGTTCATTCAGCAGACTGGTACCAAGGTCACTGTGCTGCCGGCTCAACCTTCGGGCGAGAGCAACAGTGGTATAAATACACATATGCACTGACAGAAACTCTACAATATCACCACTTTCTTGAAAAAGTTTAGTTTTATTGCAAATCCTCATTGTGGCTGAGGTGTTCTACATGCAACATCTTGTTACGTGCGCATGGTCACAGTGCCACCTTATGGTCAGGGTGAGGGCCACAGCAGCTTGAACCTGTAGCCAGATTACCTGGACCAGCTATGAAATATTGAATGGAATACCAAAGGAAAATCCCCTGTTTTTTTTATTTTATTCTGCAAAATGTTTTTTTCCACATAGTAAACTTGATTTCTTTTCATTCTTTAATGGGGGTAACTTTATTAAAAGCTCACATCAGTAAACTGATACCGAATAGCCACTAGTGTGATGCCAGTGATGCCACCTTTCATGGCTAACTAAGCTTCTTTTTTTGTGCTACAGGGGCAGAGGGCGGCTCTCTGAAACGACTTGGCTCTTCCCGTCTCTTACCCAGTGACCTTCGTGCTCTTCAGAGCGCCATCTCCTCCACCCTCAACCCTGAAGGCATCTATGTTTGACCCTTAACTGGCCAGGAGACATTTTTTCTGGTGATGGTGGCAAGGCAGCTTCATGCTACACACGGAAAATCCAAGAAATGACTCCACAAAATGCTTAGATGCTTTATAAGGCAGCGGAGTGGCACCTAAGTGAGGAGGGCTTTGCAAAAAAAAATTAAAAAAACAACTTCCACCTGCACTGCCTGCTCTTCACTGGGACTCGACTCAAACCGATGTCATTATCTACCATTTAACGCCCGGCCTCAACTCGTATGAGTGAGTGAGGATTACTACAACAGCGCCGTTTTCTCTACATACAAGCTAATATGTTTTTTGCAGTCACGGGCACTCACAGTCATTTATTAGTCTCGTGATTCCTGTTAAATAGTGCAGAAAAACGTTAACGTGTGCTGTAATCATGAGAGGATGTCAGGATGCAGTGTTTTGACATTTATGTACTCATATACATACAAAAAAACAAAAAAAAATAGATGCATGAGCATGCACAAACAGTGACTCCACACCTGTGCTGTAAGCATAGCCATATCTGATTGCCTTAAAACTAGACATCAAGGTAGCTGCTGAGCACTGTGCGCAGAATGAATTTGATAAAATGCATCAATTCAGGTGACTCCTCGTCATAATAACTGATGTCAGTATAACTCCACACTGGGTGAGTTGTTTTTTTTTTGTTTTTTTTAAAAACTTATCTTGATTTGAATGGGAAGTAAAATGGCCTCATATATGTATGCATATGTATAGACAGCAATGGAAAACCCTTACATATCAAAATATATCTTAGAGGCAGAGTTAAAAGAAGGTGCCTGTAATCTGGTCCATTTTAAGTTGGTATTGTGCAGGAGGCGTGCACCTCTTTTGCTTTTCTTTCTTTGGCAGAAACAAGCTTCCATTCATATGAAAAAATATATTTTTTGCTATCCATAAGTTAAAAATTTTGTTTCTTATCTTGACATTTCAAGTTATTTCCTCACTTTTGAAATATTTTCTCAGAAGTTTGAGTAAGTGAGTTGAAATTTTGAGATGGGAACCTGAAATTTTCACTCACAGATGACTTATGGATGATTTATGCAAAAGGGAAAAAAAAAGTGGCAGTGGTTTCCATACGTGGGCGCAATTTCATTCTGAAATAAGTCATCACTGTGGCCACCAGGTGGCAGCAAAACATCTATTATTCAGGTAGGTGAAAGGCTCCTTAGGTGATGTGATTAGTGCGCATTCGTGGTTCACATACTGTATTGTCTTTGCAACAAAGCCTCTGCACTTTAGCTTTAAGTGCACTAAGGTGCCACAAGTGTTTGATATGTTTCACTGTGGTCATTAAGCAGGGACACACACACACACACACATCAAAATAGCATCCTGTGATTCCTAACAAACTTAAGATGTCTCATATGAACCAAAGCTAGTGTCACACAGAAAATGGTTAGTTGAATGTATTTTTATTTTTTATTTTTATATGTGTGCAACTCATGCTTAATAAATGTACCAGCTTCATTCAAATGGTAGCTGCGTTGCACACAGTATATCTTTTATGGTTTGTTATTCATTCGCTGTGTTAGCTCGGTCACACAGGAGGATAAAGTTTATTTCACAGATGACAGTATTAGAAGTGTGAAATAGAAGAAGTTAGTATGGCTCTTTGTGAGACGAATTGGAAAAACCCTAACTGCTTGTGAATCCTCAGTATGGGCTCAGAAAACTCTGCTAAATTTGCAGCTGTAAGAAAAAAAAAATCAATATTGGCCCTGTTTTTTTTTTTTTTCAGCCCAGAGATGGGAGCCAAAATTTCCCACTTGCAACTTGCGGGTGCTTATTGCAAAAGTGTGTGGGCACATATAACTAAAGTTTCAGAGCAGAGAATATCACACACAGTTTAATGCTTTGAATCCAGTCTTCAGAAAAAGCACTCTCCTTTTGTTTTTGAGCTGATTTAATTTGTGCAACAACAAATCTTTTCCGCTCATTTACAAACCTGAACTTCCCCCGCAGTGTTCTCTGTATGGCTAACTTCGTTTCACAGGTTCAGAATCTTATCGACCATTATTTGAGCCCGTATGAAGAAGCTGCGGATGTGTAATAAAGTGAAACCCTCCCTCCGGTGTGAAGAGCCTCGCGTCACTGTTTGCTTTGCAGTGCAGAGGTGACTGTAGTGCTTTGGAACTGTCCACTGACACAGAGGATTGCGGTGACTCCAGCCGTGACAGACGCCACAGCCTGTTAGGAAAGGAATCACACTGGCATGCCTTACTGAGAAAATACTGTAAATTTCTACATATCACATCAATCTATGGTATGGTAGATTGAAGTTTGATATATGCAGAGTGCTTAATATGTTAGATTATAATGCTGTAGCTCAATAGGCACTGTGCGCATGCAATAATGTGCGACTGGTGTCTTTGGTTTCCCATTTAGCAGCGGCTCTTCTTGGTTTTAGTTTGCATTATCCTTTCTACGACAGATGAGCTTAGTAGCAAAATGGCAAAAGTTTTGCATTATTTTCATGCCTTTTTATTTAACTTTGGCAAAAAAAAAAAAACCCTAACATTTATGAATGTAAAAAAAGAGATGACAGTAAGTTTGCCTACATTGCTTGCATCTTTTTTATTTTCCTGTTTTCATGTTTAGAGACATTGCCAATAATTGGCATCTATTATGCCATCAAAAGTGCGTATACAAATGAGATGATGGAGCCATTATGGAAACAGCCATCAAGTGGTTTTGAAAGCTATTTAAAAAAAAATGTCGTGGCTCAGGGATACACACAATTACCCAGACAAGAATGGACTGAAAGTAATTATGGATAAACGTTGCTCACGATGTCTCGAGCCATTTGACAGGTTAAAGTGGTTGTTTGGTCTCACTGGGACAACAGCTGTTTGACAAGTAGTCCATATAGTAGCCCAGGGTCCCAGATACAACACAACAAACATCCCCGAAGTAAGAGGTGTACTGAAAGTGAAGTGTTTCTGCTGCCTGATGACGTGGAAACTAGCCCAATTTGTATCTTGTGTGTTATGGAGACGTACGGCAGACTGTATGAGGTATAATCTGGGCTTTAGTAGTCCTGTTTATGAAATTAATCACAAAGCATTTATATGAACGCTGTGCTGGATGGACTGTGCTTGGCTAACATCATGACGAGTTATTGTATATTCAAAATGTTATGATTTTGTATTTTTGACTATGAATTCATGAACAGTATTTTTTTTTTTTGTCAGAAGCAGAACTGATTAAATTTTAGTCTTTGGGTCATCATTAAGCCACTATTTATGAATTATTAAAGACATAAAAAAGAATATCAAGAACAATGTAAAATATATGAAGAAATGATTATCTAATGTAAAAAGATGCCAGAAGTCAATAAAGTGCTATACTGTGCTAAATACTGTGAACTGTGCTTTCCACTTTTCTTTGTTTTCTGCCGTTCCGGTTTCTGGGAGTCTGGAAGTGGACAGGAAACGGCTGTGAAATTTGGCACGCTGATTTTGAAAGATGATGGGTCATTGTGTAACTTGGGTCAAGCTGAGGTTACAGCACTATGTCATACTGGACTTTGCGATTCAAGTTTACAGGCCACAGATTTTTTTAATAATCTTCATCAAAATTAGACCAAGCCTCACAACAGTAAACTATTAGACTTTTCATTTTCCAGAGATTTTGTCCATCGAAATTTGTGGGGTTTGGACTCAACTGGTTGCCAGCTGGTTGTATTCTGATTGGCAACCTGGTTTTAATAAAGGAATACAAACACCTATGGCATTTTTGCAGGCGGTTTGCAGCAATTTTGTAATGCCCTGCAGCAACTATGTCATGGTTTGTAGAGGAATTTCAGTTTAAAATCTAAGGTGCTGGTCAATTAAATGGCAACTGATATGCAACAGATTTTGCAACAACTTCTGCTGATTTATCACAGACAAACAGATTGCATGTAATTGCCAGCTTGACCCCAATCAGTTGCAGACTTATGGCTGACTTACTGTCTTATTGCTGTTTTATCAAAGTCACTTTGACTCACTGACCGCAAGTGGTCACAGACCTAGTCCCTCTAATCAATGCAACAATTTTAAAGGCAATGAGATCACAAGTTCATTGCACAGTGTTGCAATAATTTTAAAATGACGGTTGCTAATTTATATCTATCTTCCGTAGCTCATAAAACTAATGTTATCTCCATGAATTGGATTAAATTGTTTCTTTTATAATATTTCCAGCTGACTTCTTTTAAAGTGTATACAAAGTAAGACATGTACTTATGTCTCATTGCACTGGCAATACTAAGCAAGCAAGCTCATTAGCTTAATATTTTAACTGTTTAAGCTCAAGTTTAGACCAGAAAAAATAGACAATCTATTCTTTATAGTTTTGCTGTATTTTTAGTTATTAATTTAATGGTAAAAAGAAACCAAAAGCTGCATATGAAGTACTGCTTACAGTCTCATGCACACAGCTTTAACATGTGAAGAAATCTAATGCTTTGTAGGACAGCTGTTGTAGCCTTTCAGGGAGGGATTTAGCAACTGGCCAGTTATCGAAAGCAGCACCCCGGGGCAACTGCCTGGGTGGTAATCCAGTCTTTGATGGGTAGAGAAGAATTGTGAGAGAGAGAAATAGGGGCTGCTATGATCATCCCCAAAATTTAAAGTTCCCAGTCCTGGTAATAAAAAAAAAAGGAAGTGACTTTTCTTCTAAGGAAGGGAAATTTCCATTTTTGTGTGCTAGGCCTACTTCTCAATATCTGACACCCGGTCTTACAGCAGAAAAAAGGCACTGCTGCCTCCGGAAGAAACCGGAGACATGTGGGCAACTCGTGCAGCTAAACAAGATAAGATAAAAGCATGATGACCTTCTCTAAATCTGTGAAGGATAAAAACAACTTAATTTTTAATATGTTTCTGAATTGCACAAAGCAGAGCCGCAGCCGCCTCTTTACCTTCACTTCAAAAGTCAAGTTACTGTCAGAATCACTCTGAGCTCTCTGACCAGCCGGCTCTGTTTCGGAAGAGAGACAGAAAGACTATTGCCGAGATCGAGTGGAATGAAAAGTTTCTCCGAAAGGACCCAATTTCAGAGTTGTTTTCAACTTTGGAGGAATACATTTGATACTTTACAAAGTTTGAGATCTTGGGTTATCACACCAGGTTTTTTTAGTGGGAGAAGTCCTTTCTCCCTCTCTCGCCAGTCTAATGCAACTTTAATGCTTCAAATGGAGCCCAACAGCTGGGTCAGAGGGGCTCTGATTACATCTGTGACCTTCTCACACCAGAAGATACTTGAAGATTTGTAGCCTTAAATGCTGTTAACTTTATCTGACCTGATTACTTTTAAACCCCACTTGTCTCCTATTGTTTATCAGGTGTCATCATTAGATTTACCAGTTTGCCGTTTTTACTGTGCCTTACTGTATAGATCATTAGGGAATAAATCTCATGAGTAAGTGACAGCAGCTCTCAGCATGCAGGCAGCAGCTAAGCCTCCGGCCATTAAAACACAGCCATCTTATTCAGTTGAAACTATTTTTAGAACATGTTTAGTGTGAGTGATTTTGAATGGACACTTGTGAAGGAAATGGGATTGGAATTTGGACTGCAACTCATAAAGCCCAGTGTAGCATTTTGTGCAAGCTAAGTGCTAATTAGGATCACTTTATTTTACAACCCATGTACCTCAAACATACACTCACCTGCCATATTATTAGGTATACCCGTTAATGAAAATGTGTAATCAGCGGCCAACATGGCAGCAACTAAGTGCATTTAGGCATGTAGACAAACTTTAAGACGACCTGCTGAAGTTCAAACTGAGCATCAGAATGAGAGAAATGGGCTGGTCTGAGTATTTCAAAAACCGATGATCTACTGGGATCTCTAAGGATTACAGAGAGCGGTCTTAAAAAGATAAAATATCAGGTGATCAGCAGTTCTCTGGGAGAAAAGGACCTGTTGATACCAGAGGTCAGAGGAGAATGGCCGGACTGCTTTGTGCTGATAGGAGGGTAACAGTAACTTAAATAACCAGTCGTTACAACCAAGGCATGCAGAAGAACATCTCTGAACACACAACATGTGTAACCTCGAAGCAGATGGGCTCCAGCAGCAGGAGACCACACTGGTTGCCACTCCTGTCAGCAAAGAACAGGAAACTGAGGCTGCACACACAGGCTGACCAAAACTGGACAACAGAAGACAGGAAAAACATCTCCTAGCCTGGTGAGTGTCTGATTTCGACTGAGTACAGTCAGAATTTGGAATAGATAACATGAAAATTAAGGTTGCTGATGGTGTGATGGCATGGTGTTAATATGGACTAACATCTTTGAGGAATGCTTCCAGTGGCCAGTGAGACTATAATGAGGGGCCTTTGTTGCATCACTCTGCTTGTTGTTTTACTGTAACATCCCCACTGTTTGCATATTATGTCACCTTATTATTACTTATTATTACCACTCAGTGAGTATAGAAAATTGTAAAATAGAAAAAATACAGCATCTCAGTCAGATTTAGTTCTTTATTGGCTTTTTTCACCACTAACATGTCTGCTTAGAGGAGAATTTATCCCTGATTTGTACAACAAATCCACCTACCACATCAACGTATTTTTCCACCTTGAGCTCTCTGGATTCAAACACAGAGCTCTCCCGGGGGCTTGCAATAACATCAGGTGTTTTATCAGAAGAAAATCTGCACAATGATGAACCGTGACAAGACTTTTGTGGCAAACCGTATGGATGGAGATCAGCTGCAAGAGGATCTTGTAAAGGCACAATGTGAATGGGATGAGTATTAGTCTCATGAAGCCTAATTATTTAACCTCAGTTTGTAAATTGTGATGCAAATATCGCACCTTAGATAGATTAAACAGTTGTGTTGAGAATAAATTACAGTCCATGCCGGAAGATTGATTAGACTATGTTGCGTGTGCGTGGTGTGCGTGTGCTCTCTGCTGTGTGTGTATGTGTGGAATGGCTGATGCTGTCATTAAATAGCCCCCTGGCCCCGCTCCTGAATTTGTTTATTCTGCACTGGGCATGGGAGTAGGTGGCAAACAGATGGGCATCCATGAATTATGGAAATTATGGGCTTTGATTAACCACCACACACTCTGCTGGATAAAAGTAACTCCAGGGTTGCCAAGTTATGTGGCGCAGTGGGCTGTGCCGTCAGTCAGTCAGCAGCGTGATGGACCTGATGCTTGATTGATGTTGTTTACTGTTCAGTATTTAAAAGAACGTAGAGCAAAATGGCCAGTTTCTCATTCTGTGGTTCCTGTTAGGGTTTGTCCAAGGGAAAACGCAATTCCAAATTCTGGTTGTTCCAATCCATTTGCTGTTACGTTGCAGACGAATTCTATTGATTTCTTTCTGAAATTTAAGTCAGATGGTTGAAGCCGATCTAATATATGAACATTAAATATGAGGCTGTAAAGCAGGAAGATGGTTAACAGCTAACAGCTGACCTGGCTTTCTCTAGAGTTTAAAATCTCCATCCCTAAATGCCAAAAACAAGTTGTGGTTTTACAGAGGATTATATGTGATTTTTGCTATAATGATTCACTATGCTGAATGTAGCCCAAATGATTAAAAACCATTTATTTAAAAAAAAAAAAAAGAAAAAGAAAAAAAGGTTTTGGGAGATGCATCTGTTGCTGAAACAGAAGATTTAAACCTCTCACATATGCACTGCAAAGGCCAAGCTGCTCAGATAAACAGCTTTAAATACTGAACAAAGCCAGACCCAGTGTTAAATGAAAATTACACATAAAACCAACACTTGTAATTTTTATTTATTTATTTATTTATTTATTTACTGGACACATTAAAACAAGACGGCTTTATTGCGAAGCTGTGGAGGTGCTGGTTGGCCAACATTTTGCTCCCCTTGGACGGCGGCTGGCTGGTGTTTGTTAACATGAGCTAAGTGTCCGCCGGCTCCAGCTTCATAATGTCCAAACAGGAGAGTGATATCGATCTCCTCGTGTAAAGATGCAAATTTCCCAAAATGTTGAACTATTCCTTTAAGTGCAGGGTTCTTTAAAATTCACTGTTAGATCCTGACTTACTTTCTGGTCAAATTATATTGATTTATGCAGGTTATTAACAGCCCTTTGGGCTCTGTTCTGGGAGTATACTATGAATATGAGACGTATTTGGCTCTTGGTTCTCTTTAGCACCATAATTCATCCTTTAAGGATGAGTGTTCAGTAGCATGCGGCCTGATAATTAATCATGTAGACTGTATGATAATCGTTTAATTCTTAAGTTATTTCCTTCAAAGTTAGATTTGCAGTGTTTAATCAAAACTCCTTTAAACAGTATTTGATTTGTTTGAAACAGCTCCCAATTATCTCAGCTTTCTCTGCAACAGCCCCACTTTAGCATCTGATACCCCAGCCCCTCACCCACTGCCACACACACACACAAACACACACACACACACCATCAGCTGTCCATATACACACCACTGTCCCCATCTCTCAACTTTCACAAATGAAGAGAGACAGCCTTATCCCGGAACCAACACGGAAAAGCAATTAAAAAGGAATTAAGGGTGTGCAGGGAGAAATTGGATATGATATCCAACGCCTATTGTAAATGTCAACGTTATTACTGTGTTGTTGTTTCCCATTCCTGTGGCCGCCTTGGCCGTTTTCAAGAGTGACAGTCCATAGTCTGGTGGTCTTAATGAAGCCGTCTCAGCAGCCAGGGTCTTGGTATGTAAGGTGAAGAGTGCTGCTTATCCTCTTCTGCAGCTCTCATTAAGATCAGTTTTGCAGCCCCCACTTCTCCTCTGTCTCGGTCCTCAAGCTCATGTCTACTAAACTTATTTAGCGCTGTCGCCCTGATGTTGTGTAAATTGTAAATACTATAGGTTTATCTAATTGTGTTTTTTAGCTCAGATTAAACCATAGTGGAAGATTGCTTTAGGAAATAGGATCAAACAAAGCACAGCAAATACCTAGAAAAATGCTTTTTTTTTTTTTTACACTTCTCATCCATATAAAAAAATAACATATGGGAATGGCACATTTAATCAGAGAACTCTGTACCATACCTAACTGAAAATGAGTGAAAGAGGTAAATCGATCAACTTGTATCACTATTATTGGATTAAAGTGCTCAAAGGAAATTCTACAGTACTTGTAAAACCAGATCTGTTATATCTTGGTTATTTGAGATACAGTAACTAGACAGTACATCCGTCAACCATCCAAAGACATGCATGTAAATTTAACTGGTGATTCTAAGTTGGTTACTTTGCAGGAAACACCTCCTGTTTATATACTGCCATTAAAAAGTGGTAAATTACATAAAGTTAGTACTTTAATATGGATTTGACATGGAGCCATTTGTGTGCTACTTTCAGCTGCTTACTTGTCACATGGGGTGCCACAGCAGGTAGCTCCATATTTGAGTTTTTACACCGAATGCCCTTCCTGACGCAACCCCAAAAGGGGAGTTGTGTCAATTGACCCAGCAACCATCAAATGTGTAAATTACTACACTATGAGGGTACCATTTCAGCATGTTCTGTTTATTAAGTACACACAAGTGGTTTTTGAAATTTCTTTTAGTAGTAATTTACAACGCTTCACAGTGGTGAGCACATGAAACAATGTAGACCAAGCTCTAATGTTACTAAGAGTTTAAATATTACATCTTACTTCGTAAAAATCTGATTTGTGTGACTTAGGCAATTTTTTACTGTGTATATGTATGTGTGTGTGTGTCATATATATATATATATATATATATATATATATATATATATATATATATATATATATATATATATATATATTCAATTCAATTCAATTTTATTTATATAACGCCAAATGTTTGTTGTGATTTGGCATTATATAAATAAAATTGAATTGAATTGAATTGAACTTAAACAACACAATATAACTCCAAGTAAATCAAACTTCTGTGAAATCAAACTGTCCACTTAGGAAGCAACACTGATTGATGATCAATTTCACATGCTGTTGTGCAAATGGAATAGACAACAGCTGGAAATTATTGGCAATTAGCAAGACACACTCAATAAAGGAGTGGTTCTGCAGGTGGGGACCACAGACCACTTCTCAGTACCTATGCTTTCTGGCTGATGTTTTGGTCACTTTTGAATGTTGGTGGTGCTTTCACACTCGTGGTAGCATGAGACGGACTCTACAACCCACACAAGTGGCTCAGGTAGTGTAGCTCAATATTTGGTATGACCACCCTTTGCTTTCATGGTTGCACGCAGCAATCTGGGTACCCCCTCCAGGAGTCTGGTGATCAGGTCGCTCGGTATTGTCTTCCAGGCATCTTGGAGTGTGGCCCACAATGCCTCACGCGATGTCGGCCTCCTCTTCTCCTTCTCACGTTTGATTTTGTCCCAGACTGATTCAATGATGTTCAGGTCTGGGCTCTGCGGGGGCCATGCCATCAGTATCAGGGTGCCAGCCTCCGGAGAAACCTTTGAACCGTGTTTGCCATGTGCTTTGGGTCGTTGTCCTGCTGCAGGATGAATCCATCTTCGATGAGGTGCCTGCCGGATGGGATTGCATGGTGAATCAGGATCTGTTGGTACTTCTCGGCATTCAAAATCCTGTCAATCCTCACAAGTTCCCTGGGGGCCATGTCAGGAGATGCACCCCCAGACCTCAATCGAGCCACCCCCATGCTTAACAGTTGTGTGCAGGCACTGGTCTCAGTAACTCTCGCCGACACTCCTGCGCAAAAATTGTCGTCTCCGCGTGCCAAAAATCTCAAATTTGGACTTATCCGTCCACAGGACCTGTTGCCACTGTTCTGGCTGCCATTTGCTGTGCCTCTCCGCAAATTGACGCGTCCTGGTCCGGTTTGGGGGCCTGAGGAACAGCTTTCAGGCAACCACTCACCCATGAAGCTTGCCTCTGGCCAGGGACCTCTGCACTGTGGATGAGTGTACCTGCAGGTCGTGGGTTTGGTACAGAATCCCTGCAATAGTGTTGCTGGTTAGCTTTCAGTACTGGAGAAACATTAGCTTGGTGTGTTGGTCGTTGGAAGCATTTAGCTTCCGTGGACACCTGGTTCAGTCGCGGTCCTCCACGGAGCCCGTCTCCTGGTGCTTCTTGATCGGAGCCTGGATTGCACACCGTGACGCCCTAGTCTTACGAGAAATGTGCCTTTGGGACAGGCCGAGTCAGTGTAGAACAATTATCTCATGTCGAAGTGCCGTACTCAAATGTGCCATGGTATATTTGAGTGTGAAAGAACCTAAAAAAAAAACTTAATCTTTTAGGTTCTGCGTGTTCTTTGATCAGAAAGATTCCACACAACACATAGGATAAGGAGTCAATTACTAAATTTAATAAAGCCATCTCAAACAGGTTTACAGAGTACTCTGGTTCAGAATTGTCGAAGCTGCCTAATATAGTCAGTCGGAGCAGCTTCACACAAGTCTGACACCGCTCTCTTAGTTCAACGTTTATACACAGACTTAGACACAGTTACACAGTTATTGAAATGTGCAAGATGTTGCCTTGCACATGTAGCATGTTTATCAGTTCCTTCTTCTGTGCCCTTCGCTGTCGCCTGTTAACGGCCTAATCTGGGTCCTGTAGACACAAAACATCAGACAAAAACACACATTCTTTTCCAGTGAGTCATCAGCATGTGATTTTGTTGTTTCTCTACCATGCGGTTTTATTTCTGTCTCCTGTGCAGTGTTATTTCAACACCTTCACCTTGTTGTGAAGATTAATGCTGAGATATGCTGCTTGATACTACAGTTCTATTTAAATTGTTATATTTATGGTATGTCTACTGTGCAGCTTCTTTACACTCCTTCCTTCAAGTGCAAGCTGGCACTTCGAGGCTGTATTGCCCATGTCCCTGTACTTAGCTTAGCTAGGCTCCACCCAAAGCGTGGAGCAATTAATCCATAATTGGGTTCATTGGCGGGAGAGGAAACATCCCTCTGTGTGTGTGTGTGTGTGTGTGCGTGTGTATATATATATATATATATATATATATATATATATATATATATATATATATATATATATATAATATATATATATGCATATAAAATTAAGAATATCTACTTAAAGCTCCATCATTCTTATGAATTTCTTTGTTTTATTTATGTAATTAATCTCTCTCATGTGGACATATTTTATTTCTTAACTTGAATCAATTATCAGGCACAGAAAGGCTTCAAATTATGTAAATGTGTCAATGTTTCATCCGTAGTCCTCCATTTTGTTCTTCTTGTGTGCTGATTTTGAGTAATTTAGAAGTCGTTTGGGGAACATATCTGTGCATTGAACTCAGATATCAGAGGGAAAACGATCTGACTGTTTCCCGGCCTTCATTCTTTTAGGAAAGCATCGAAGACATTGCCGTCATGCACTCTGATCACTTATTACAGTAGTTAAATGTTGTATTTGGATATACTGCACTGTATCCTTCCACCTGTAGAACAGCCATTTACTCAGTAAAATGGAAATTTACCTGTAAATGGGATTTTTGGAGGCTCTAGTTTCCAGCTGGTTCCTGATGACAGCTGTCTGAGCCACCACTGAAAATATTCTGATAGCACAGAGTGAAAGGAATTTCCCTGAGATCTGGGATATCTAAGGTGAACACGGTCAGCTGTTTTACTGTAATATGGCAATGTCCTGTTTTATCAGACTTTAATTTCCCAGAGGGACATTATTTTACAACTTGTGGCTTTTACCTTGAATGAATTGCCATTTCTGGGTAATGCCAAAATTGAGATTCCTTATATAAAAAAAACATTTTATATATTTTTATATATCCTAGGAGAGTTTTTACTGGCTCCTTTTCAACCTGCTTCAAATTCATGCAGACATTCACTCAGTGCAGCCACAGTCTGCTGCTGCTGGCCACTGAGCAGCTCCATTGGAGCGGTTTGGAGTTTAAGTGGCTTCCTCAAGGGCACCACAGTGGTGTTTGCTGAGGGAGTCGAGAGTATTGCTCATTCGTTTTCCACACCTAGACGTCCCCAAGATTATCTGCCCTGAAATCCTCCATTGCGAGTTCAAGTAAGAAGAACAATTCCTTCCCGTTTCTGTGATTATGACACGTATAACCAGACCAAGAAGGTGTGTGTGTGTGTGTGTGTGTGTGTGTGTGTGTGTGTGTGTGTGTGTGCGCGCACGCATATCTCAGCTTCCTTTGTTCTCACACTCCAGTCTTACAGCCTGTCGTGTGTGTCCCACTTCATCCTGCCGTATAATGGAAGTGGATGACAGCCACATCTGAAGTCAAGAGATGAAAGACATCATTTACAAGTTGGTGTCTGCTCTCCCTCTGTGCTCCTTTTCACACACACGTTTGCGCGCACACACAGACCCGCTGCAGCAGCAGACCACAGCATCTCGTGATACGTGATGATATCAAACAGTGAAAAAATTTCTCTGTCACATATTCAGTGACATTTTGTTACTATGTCCACTTTGAATCAACATGAATACTTTATAAAAACTTGTTTTATTTACCGTAATGTTTTTATTTTGTCAGTTGCAGTTAATTCTTAATTGTAAATCTCCAGCATACGAGCTAAATGTACTAACTGTAATGTAAGTGTATAAAGACAGATGCTCTAATGACTCAAGCTGGCACAAGCTGAATTATACCTTTTAATAGGACATAGAAGTTCACACTACTATTAAATAGCTGCTGCAGAGATGTTAATATAATATAGATGCTCTGTATTTATTCTGCTTTGCTGCAGCATTTGACAACAGATTCATAAGTTTCCTAAAGATGATATTTAACATTTTAGCTGAGTGGGGACACTCGTCATAAATAGAAAGGTTGTTTCAGTGCTGCATACAGTGTATGTGAAATACTGAGACTGGTGATCTCTTGTAGTTGTGGGTCTATAGCATGTAAAATAAGAGTTTTTCAGAAAGGTAGCTCCTTTCCAAACAACCTGTCATATATTAGAATGAGTGGGTTGGAGTGGATGGGTATAATGGGGTGTCACCCTGGTAATAAAGGAAATGGAAGTGAAGCTTGCTGCACTGTAGCATGTGTGTAAAGTTGTGGGTGGGAAAGGATGCATTTTAGCTAAAACCAAAAGCATGTGCTAAAGCAAACCACATTGTTTCAGTGTCAAAACCTAAACAGAAAGCAGCTGAAAACAGTTTTAACAATAAAAGGGAACGACGAGCACACAACTCAACATGCCCATATTCATATAAATGAATTTGCCAATCTGGGTTTAAAGGAAATACATATTTTTGGCCATTTGTCTCAATTTACAGTGAAATTGCAAAAAAAATGATCGAGCATTTGCAAATTTGCGTGCAGCTGCTGTCAATGATAGAAGAGGATGGAAGGTCATATTGCTTTCAGTAGGTACTGTGCATACTGTACAATAACCAGCAATGACACATGCTTATCATTCACCTCTTGCCTCTGTGTCTCTAAAGCTTGGGAGTGAAACCTTGAAACAATCTCTTTCTTCCAATTACAAGAAACATAACCTGCCAGGTCTCATTGTGTTACTGTAATATCTGCTGCTACTTTCCTCTGCATCCTACTGTACCCTCTGGCGTGCACAAACGCCATTAGGGGTTAGAGTAGAACCTGCACTGGCGTCAACCCTGTGCACCTTGTCTTGATGCCCTTGAGCGGTAATTGGTTGAATCCCCCCAGAATCTGACTTGAGGGCACAGAAATCCGCAGCTCCCCAATCAGCCGGCTGTCAATCATTCTGCCAACTAAACTAAAGCCGAGGATAACTAACAGGCTGAGATTGGAATTTAGAGTTAGAGAGACATAAATCTTTCCGACAACTTTGTGCTTGGCCAGGTAGCACTCATAGGGAGGGCTATCGCCAAATTGGATGATAGGGATGTTGCCAACATGGTCGTTAGGGGAAAGCCCAACAGATAATTCTTTTTTTTCACAGTAAGTAGGTTTGCAATTTTCTTTTTTCAAATATGTAAAAATGACAACAGCAAGACAGATGGAAAAAAACAAAACAAGACTGAATGGTGAATGGGTGTTTAGCTCTAATACATGTGATTCCCACGGAACGTTTTGTGCCTCATTTGTACCTAAACATTTACATAAACACATACCATATTCAACTCTGCCTCAAAACTGTTTGCTATAGAGCACTTTTAGTGTTGCACTCACAGTAACTCAGTCTGACTGAACCATCTGTAGCACTATAACTAATTTAGGCGCAAATAAAAAATCTCCAGGGTGCACTGAGATTCTTTTTTAGATTTTTTTTTTTCATGTGGCTTCCTTCCAGGAAGTTAAAGGCAGAAAAGAAGAACATTCTTGGCATATGTCCTGACAGCTTTCATAGCCTGTTTCTTTAAAAATACATTATTTAAAATGTTGTCAATTAAAAGAACCCCAAAAAAGTGATGATATTAAATTTTCACAAACATGTGCCACCAGTCAGTAAAATAAAAAAGTATCCTGGTGTTAAAAAAGAATCAATATATTACACACTTTACATTTCCCGATGCATTCACTTGCCACTTTATTATTTACAAATTGGTGATACTGGGTTAGACCCTCTTTTGCCTTCAGAGCTGCCTTAATTCTTCGTGTCATAGATTCAACGAGGCGCTGGAAACATTCCTCACAGATTTTGGTCCATATTGATGTGATAGTGTTGTGTAGTCTGCTTGGTTAGGCTCGTAGCTTGCT